>JANHFL010004271.1:79174-101700 GCA_032468155.1 Oxyrhabdium leporinum
ACTGTTAATTACACATACACACACACGTGTGTGTGTGTGTGTGTGTATGTATATATGTATATATATATGTATGTATACACACACACACACACACAAGCTTTTAGTAAATGTTCCAACACAAAAAGAATAACAGATTTACAAAGAACAAATGCCTTTTAGTTTGATTTCAGATGTTAATCATAGAATGGGTGGAACAAAACCATCTTATCTTTAATTTTTTTTCTGAAAATTGAAGATTTGCAAATAACTCTTATAATTTAAGTATTTCAAAAGATGGTTGGTTGGTTGGATAGATAAAATAAACATTTTTCCAGAGCAAGAATAATATTGCATTGAAATTAAAATGTGCAGGTACTCAAATTCCATCAATGTCCATATTTCATGTCATTCTTTTTATGAGCAATTTTGAATTTCATGTCAAATATTGTTTACCTTTCTGCATTACTTGTGACTTGCTTTCAGATACCAATCTCTGTGGATAATAACTAATGTTGCTGTAACAAAAAGCAAGCTGCCACAACAGATGTTCCTGTTCCCATCCTTTCTTTTGCAAATTCCCTAAAGTATCCTCTCAGAGTTTGGGGGGAACCTTTTAAAATACTGTGAGCTATGTTACAGGAGTCCAGTAAAAGGAAAAAATTACTAAATATGATTTTGTACTACTTTCTTTTCCATTGTCACCATGTAACACATTTGACTGGGTTTAGTTAATTCTACCTAACCTAGGGGAGTTTTAGCGATAATATGGGAAACTACAGAAAGAAGAAGAAAAGAAAGGGGACGATCCATAGCACAAATGTCCTTCCACTGCCATAGTGCTAGGTATAATTTATCTGATCTATAAAATACCAGTTTATGCTAGATGAATATTGTAGTAAACTATAGGTAGCCCTCATGATGACAACTGAGCCAGAGGCCGGCTGCTCTTGCTTTGGGAAGAGGTTCACTGGTCGTGCATGTGCATTCATGCGCCGCTTTAGGTCTCGTGCTAAGCTACAGGGAGGCAACTGATGATGAAGGCAGCTCTGGTGAGTACAGCAGGGGCGGTGCGGAGCTCACCTGGGCAGCGTGGTTGGCAGAAAGGTGAGTTATTTAGCGATAGCTTAGGGCAAGGGCAGGTGGGCAGGCCCAGCCAGAGCTCAGAGCTAGAGGTTCGCCCGAACCTCTGCGATCATTCAGCAGCCCACCCCTGAACTGAGCCCAACATTTATGTTGCTAAGTGAGACAGTTGTTAGGGAGTTTTGCCTCATTTTACAACCTTTCTTGTCAGAGTTGTTAAATGAACCACTGCAGTTGTTAAGGTAATGACACAGCTGTTAAGTGAATCTGGCTTCCCCATTGATTTTGCTTGTCAGAAGGTTGCAAAAGGTGCTCACATAACCCTGAGACATTGCAACTGTCATAAATATGGGCCAGGTGCCAAACATCTGAATTTTGATCACGTGACCATGGGGATGCTGCAAGGGTTGCTGTAAGTGTGAAAAATAGCCATAAGTCACTTTTTTTCAGTGCCGTTGTAACTTCAACCGGTCACTAAATGAGTGATTGTAAGCTGAGGATTACCTGTACAGAGCACTTAACAGTTTTCAATATGTTTTACATTCTCTTTAGGCTCTGGAAGTTTCATTGGAGTTTCTCAATGAAGCAAATAGCACAATACAAGCTTTCCAGTACCGTTAATTTGCTTATATCATATGTAACTCGAGGAGAATGTTGACTTTGCTCCAAGACACCATTGCAATTTAAAATTTATACTGGAGCTTATGAAGCTAAATCTGACCCATAAATCTTGCAATAGAATTCTCAGCAATGTACTAAATTTCTGCGACTGATAATGTCTTCTGTTGAGGTAGACATTAGAGTTAAAAAGTGGCCTAAACAATGAGAGTAATGGAGCCCATTGATTAGTATTAGCATTATGCAATGATTTGGATTCCAAGGTGTTTTCAAGAACACCAAAGACTAAAATGATGTATCTGTTGTCAACTCTTTAAAGAAGTTGGACTTTTTCCTAGGCCATGCAAGCCCAGGAAGATATATGTTTGCTGTAAGTAGGTTCCAAGAAAGTGCTCTGAGGATACCCATTGCATATTCTGAATAATCTTTTACTCTTTGAATCCAGGGAAGTCTATCTTCTTCAGTTAATCCATTTAGGATAAAAATATAAAATTCAGTTGCCATTTTTAATTAATTCTCACTCCTATAATTCATCCCAGAACCTTAGCAGCAGTGACAAGGAAAAGAGGTAGAATTATTGTAATGGAGAGGGATTTAGTGTGCAAACAGCAATTTTTCACTTGCCCAGCCCCTGCATTAAAATCATCCATTGTAAGATTGTGAGAGGCTGTGGATGAATTCAATGGTAGTGAGTTGGAGGCACTACAGTTCAGAGGTGGGCGATGTGAAAAGGAAACATTTCAAAGAGGCTCTATCTTAATTGGTTTCTATAAGTCTGCCTGGGAACTTCCATATGCAGTTTGTTGTTGTTTTTTTTACTCTAACTAGCATTAAAATGCCTTTCTGAAATCTGTGTAGTTCTCACTTGAATTTGAAAATAATAGTAGATGGCGTCTGCTGTGTTTTAAACTGTTTGTGGAAGGCAGTTGGAAGGAAGTCAAGCTATTTCAGTTGTGAGGATGTTCCAAAGAGGCAGTATTGCTATCAAGAAGTGGTGTATCCTAGTTCTGGCCACCATGCCCATCCTACAGGGAATCATATCTTGCTTCTCTTGGAAAAATGATATGGGTCAGAGTAATTCCACTAGGAGAATCCCTCCTGAAGGTACTCAAGTGCCAAGTTGTGGAAGGTTTTACGGTACCTTAAATTGCACCCAGAAACCAATGCAGGGTCGATAGACTTGTAAGCAGAGATGCCATGTCCTCCCAACTTCTGGGTTCAGTGAACACAAAGGCTGTTAGATCATTTGTAGCTCTGGGTGGTTTTTAAGAACAGCTCTAAGTACAGCATGTAATGGTAGTCCAAATGGATAGTGATAGTTAGCTACTATAGCAATGAACTCCCACCCTAGGGAAGCTGGCCAAAAGCCCTCTGGTCACTGCCTCCAATTACTGCTTATGCAGACACTATGAATATAGAGTAGTAAAAATAAGTAATTCCATTCTGAGAGATTGAGTAATAGCCAGTAGGAGGCATACAGTAGGGTAGTGCTATTAGGCTTGATTTATTTCAAAGCAACAGCCTGAGGTCTTCAGGAGCCCATCCCCATTTGGCCCTTGGTGTTGCCCCTAGTGAGAAATACTGGACTCCTTCAAGTCCCTGATCTCTTGAAGAAGGAGAATGCCACATTTTCCAGTTTCATTTAGAATCAAAGACAATTTCATTTTTAGCACCAGCCAGCAATATTCCAAGAGATCAGCAGGATTTTTTGTTGATCCCTCTGCAGTCAGTTGAATGATAGGTGACTGGCAATATTTGCAAAGGGGGAATCGGAGGCCTTATTAATAAGAATGTTTCAGTGGCCTCCTATCTTGACAATACCTTCTTTATCCAAAGTACAGGAGAAGGTTCACTTTAGCTAGGTATGATGCGTTGCCTTCTGCAGAGTTAGAAGAGAGATTTCACTGTATCCTTATGCAGGAAAGTTGCTCTCCTATCTGTTTGGAAGAACTTGAACTAGTTGCTCATGTCTTCTTTTGCTGCCCTTTTATCAGTGTAATGAGGGACTTAATTATACTTCCATTAAGAAACTATCCAGGGAATTCAGAATATCCCTTTATCTTCCTTTAGTTGACAAGTGAATGATAGTTTCCAGGAGAGCTGCAATATTCTGCTCTCTCACCATTGCAACACAGAATCTTACAGCTTCGCTATGTAATGTAATTAGGACGTCATTTTGCAGTCTTAATGTTAGTACCGGTATTTTAAACTTTAGATTGCAAAGGCACTGTGTGTTATATGATTAATGAACATGAATAAGTAAACTTAAAATACAAGATGCAAGATCTCTTTACAACAAAAGCTCTATTCAATAATGAGCTATATAATTGCACAATTAGAACTATATAAGGAAAAGCCTATTAAGGAATAAACATCTGAAGCAGACTGCCTTCTTCATTCTGTTAGCCTGTCTAGATTATAAAATATGAATCAGGGTGTCCGCAAGCTTTGGTCAAAAAATTCAAGATAGACAAGACAGTCCAATGTACTATATAATCTGAGCTCTATCTGGTTTTTTTAAAGTACATTATACAGTAAGAATGTGTGAGATCCATGGAAAATATATAAAAATTAAAATGTTGAGAAATCGAAAGAATGAAAATAAGAATAACAAATTGAGAAACAAGCATTGTGGAAAACACTTGACAATTGGAATATGGGAATTTGAAATGTTGAGATAGACTCCTTGGACAATTCAAACTGGAAAAAGCTATATAATTTAGTGTGGGATGGAGATAACAGTATTCATTATTTAGGAAAGTTGGGATTGTGAAGTTGAATGGGCAGATGACTGGGAGTAATGACAGATAATTGCCCACAAGGAAGGGCAAATTGCAAGTAACCTGTGAAACAAAGGAACCCACTCTTTTTCAGCATAAAAAACTCTGGCTACTGTAATGGCGAAACCATGTTGCTCTGACCACTACATTTTCAGGTTTTTAAAAATTGTTTGTGGAATTTGATATTTTTCCAAGGGTTGTCAAGCTTGTTAGAAATTTAAACTTTTTAAATTTCACTTTTGAAACTGTTGAGAAATTTTATTGGTATGAACCTTGGAAATCTGAAGACTTCAGCAACTTGTTCCCTGGGTCTGAAGGTTCAATTGATTGGTTAATTGGGCTATTCTGCCCAAGAGGTCAACCTGGAACAAGATTTAAAAGCGAGTCTCCTTTCAGAAAGTGATGATTCAGGCAGTAAATGAAGAATCAGCACAGTTCTGCAGTTTTGGAATTTACTGACCAGGAACACTACATAATTAATTTATTCCATGAAGTAATAACCATTGCAATACTGATAAAAATATTGTTTGGAGCCATCTGCTCTATATTTAATGCAAGCTATTTTTTAGTGAAGTTTTGGGATGTTGAGAGAAAAGTGATGTAGCGTCTGCCTGATGAGGTAGACCAGGGGTGTCAGACTTGCGTCATCACGTTGTCATCATGTGACATATCGTGACTTTCCCCCCCTTTGCTAAAACGGGGGTGGGAATGGCCAGCACTTTATGCATCCAGCCTGCGGGCCGTGAGTTTGACACCCCTGAGGTAGACCAAACAGAAAACAATTTATACTTTACATTCAAGCAATAATTAATAGAATTTTGCAAATCTGAATGTACTTCTCTCCCCCATTATTTTTCCCAAACTAGGGAGGGTCTCTTCTGAGCCTTTTGCCCCATTCACATTCCTGCTGCAAATTCAGCTACCTTTATCTGACTGTTCCCTTGGCTGAGTCTTTTTATTATGTCTCCCAAGATCATTCTCACATACTATTACACATAATAAATTGAATCTTATATTGCTAAATGTAAAATGCCCATCAGAAGTTTGCAGCATATTTAGATTGTGACATTTAGGCATTAATTCCTAGATATTTAGGTACTGAGAAAGCAATAATGTCCCTTTTTTATGGTCTGTGAATTCTTCTTGCTCTAGTTTTTTGGAAGAATTTGAAAGAACAGTCCTATATCCAATTTGGACATTATTCATAAAAGATTGGAAATGAAACAGCATTTCATTTAAAAATTATTTACCCATTAACATGACAAGATCTTCAGAGGTAATTGTAAGAAGAGTGCTATTTGTGGTCAAATATGTTTGTCACATAGGCACTATGTGTAGAAAAAGTGCAGAAAACCATTATTTTAACTGTCATTTTGTATTTTTAAAAGATAAAAACTCAAATTTAACTGTCATACTTTCTTAGAATTTTGACTGCTTCTCTCCAGTGTTCAAGAATTTTGTTCTACTGATTTAAATTAGAATATATGCCATGTTTCAATTGCTTCGTGTGACTTACAGTAGATAAAATATGTTAATTTGTGTAAATGCTTTTCTGAGTGCACATGCTTATGCTGAAAGCACACTTATCTTTAAAGCTGCACGTCTTTCATTCTTGGTTTCTTTTATATGCACATTTTATGTTTTAATGCATGTCTTAATATTTTAGGAGACTTTTTAAAGAGAATATTTGGAGCTACATAGAGTAATTCTCCTTCATAAATATTCAGAAGTTCATAGAAAATCTTGTTTGAATTGCGAGCTTTTTTCTTCAGTTTTTCTGCTAGTGTTTTTGTGCTTTCTTTCATTGCCGTCAATTAGCAAATCTGGGAAAGTGGTTTTGCTGACATGATAAATCATTGTGTAACAGAAAAATCAAACTATTTTCTATGGTTATCATCTGTTAGCTTCTATATCTTGGAATTGGTAACTCACAGGTTCTGTTTACATGGCATGCTTAACTAGATTAACAGGGGTTTAGCATATCATGGCAACATTTAGACAAATCAGCAGTGAACTAGAGGAGGGTTATCTGTAGAGTTCAGTGGCTTCATAGGAGATTATTCTCTGTCCCTTCTAGTGAAACAGAGATAAAGTCTCAGGGTGGCTAATGTGTGTGGGTGTGTATGAGGAAGAATATATGGAATGGCAAAAGGAAATGAAGGTGCAGTCCACAGTACTGCCAAATGTAGTGGAGGCCTATGAATTTTAAAACTTTTTTTAAATAGAAATTAGGATTTAAAAAATTGCAAGGATGTTACAGTTTCGTTAGCTTTCTTTAAGGCCTATGGGAGAACTTGGAAAATGGTTACACACTCCTGGTGAATTGGTTAATTGTGGGAGCAGCTAAATTGATTATTTTTATTATGGAGAATCATCAATAACAATATTACTATTCAGTTTAGTCAATATGCTGCATTTATTTGTCTTAAAACATTATTATTAAAACAGATACTTAAAACTGGTCCAGATACTCTAGCATAAGGAGAGGCCTTTTTTTTCTCTTTGAAAGACCACTCATTCATTCATTCATTCATTCATTCATTCATTCATTCATTCAGTTTATGCACCACCTGAAACCTTATGCTTAATAGGGTTTCCAAAACAGAACATAGTATAGAAACCAGAATTGTGTTTAATTAAAATAGTACAATTTAAAATTAATTCACCAGATTATTAAGTATTAAAATTAATGAGCTAAAATGTGTTCAGCATAGCATGGTTGGTGATAATTAATTTGAATATTTATTATATCTTGCCCTGAACAGATAGATGACCTTTCCCATGGCTTTTATGTACGGTAGATGTTGAATGGAATAGAGGGGAAAAGAGATGGAACATGAAGTGCCAATAAAATGATAAAAATTTACCAAATAAGTTTGGTCTTGTGCTGAAACCTTCAAAGAAAACAAAATAAAAGTATCTATTTAGTAGTGTAAATTATGTTCCGCTATTAACTTTGCATCTCCAGTCCACTATGGGAGAGCAGTGAAAAGTTTTTTTCTCCTCTCCTCTCCTCTCCTCATTGTGCTAGTGACATAAGTGAAGAAATGGTTTCCACTGTTTGTCTCCAGTGGGAAGCCTTCATGTACATGGGAACATTTTCATATGAGTTGGAACCCTGGCACTGGATGGTTACTTCTTGTGTGGCAGTGGCTACATTTGGAGTTATAGATTTCAATGAACTGAGCTGTATGTGAAGTGATTGGCTCTTACTTATATATGGTGGCGCAGTGGTTACAATGCAGGACTGCAGGCTACTTTTGCTGACTACTGGCTACCAGCAGTTTGGAAGTTCAAGTCTCATCGGCTCAAGGTTGACTGAGCCTTCCATCCTTCCGAGGTCGGTAAAATGAGGACCCAGATTGTTGGGGGCAATACTCTGACTCTGTAAACCACTTAGAGAGGACTGTAAAGCACTGTGAAGTGTTATATAAGTTTAAGTGCTATTGCTATTAGATGAAAAAGAGAGGCAAAGAAATGAACTCTTTTCTTGTATTAAAATGAGTATGCAAAGATAACACCTGAACAAGGCTAAAGTCATACTCAAGATTAGCATTGGTTAATGTGTGTTACAAATTTCTGTTCTGAAGATAATAATTCATAGTGCTTCATCATTTATAAGATGGAATGCATACCATGTAAGGGGAAAATGAAAGTCATGTTCACTACTGTAGAATTTACAGAGTTTAGTGCCAGATGATAATAAATGCCCAGTCAACAGTAATACTAGTCTGTGTAATGAGAACATCAATGTAGATAAATCAAACATTATTGAAAACATTTTTCCTTAGTAAAAGGGAAATAAAATGCACTAGCTGGATATTATTCACTGTTGATTCTTCAGATGTAGTAACTGAGTTGAGTATGTTGGCCATTTAAGCCAACAATTGTGAAAATGTGACTTTTGTAGATTAATGTTTTAGAGTTTCAATCTATTATTGTATTAAATGATGAGAAAGGATGTCAGAAATATAGAAAAAATCTCAGAAATTTGAATTGGAAATTGTTTCATTAAACTATATAAAAATGCATGCAGTTATTACAGTTACTTTGTAATTTAAGACCTTCTAATTTAGATCTTAAGTCTCATAATTTCCACAGTTCAAATACTGAAATGATTTGCCTTTAAACCATAGAAAACTTAAAGTATAATGTGGGCCACTTTTGCCATGGAAGGTTTATGTAACAGCTTAACACTGGCCATTCTAAATTCAGCATTTAGCCATTATACTTTTATTGTTGATGCCATGTTTATAGCTTTTCAACTCCAGCAGAAAAAAGAATCTCTTCTCTTAAAGCTTCAATTAAATTTGTGCAGCTCCAGCCTTTGTTTTGTTATGTTAATAGGGCCTTCTGGGATGTTATGCTTAATGGTTAAGATATAAGATATTTTAGAGGATTTTACTAGCACCTTCTAATGTTGACCATCAGGGTCTGCAGCATGCCCCTTCTGGTGGCATGCTGGTGCAGGTGGACGGGGCTAGTCCCACAGGGGTGAGATGATTCCTCAGAGAGCCCCATGCCATGATGTGCTTTGAAGGTGATAACCAACACTTTGGATTGGAATACAATTCCAATTGAATTGAATAGTGTTTGTTCCTCCCAATTTTCTGATTTATTCAGAGGATGTCTGGTATAAAACTTAAGAGATGTGCAGCAGTTTAATGCTGAATGGGGGGAGAGGGAAAATCTTCATAACTGGTTTCTGCTGATAATTCTAAGATAATACATGGGAAAACTGAGCACTGCACAGAATTGTTGTCTGTGTTTATATATCTTTTTTTCTTTCTGCTCTTTCTAATTGGTGAGAGGAAGCTTACTTTAAATTTAAGTTCCTCCTTTTCTGTAAACACAACAATATGAACACACATATACACACATACAGCGTGCTTGATTTATTCAAAATAAAAAAAATATGTTTGTAATTAAAATGTCCTCCCTGTTAGTTTTTACACATTTTTTCTGTTATATGTAAAAAAGTAAATAGCAAAGCAGCTGCTCTATGATCGACCAATTTTGGAAAATGAAGCCAGCAGGAAAATTTATGAAAAATAATTTTCTGTATATAGGTAGTCCTTGACTTACGACCACAATTGAGTCCAAAACTTATGTTGCTAAGGGAAACACTTTTTCAGTGAGATTTGCCCCATTTTACGACCTTTCTTGCCACAGTTGTTAAACAATGAACGTGGTTAAGTTAGTAACAGGGTTGTTAAATGAATCTGGCTTCCCCATTGCTTGTAAGAAGGTCACAAAAATGGTGATCAGATGACCCCAGGACAGTGCAACTGTCATAAATATGAATCAGTTGCCAGGTGTCTGAATTTTGATCATGTGACCATGGGGATACTGCAATGGTTGTAACGGTGAAAAATGGTCGTAAGTCACTTTTTCAATGCCATTGTAACTTCGAACCATCACTAAATAAAATGTTGCAAGTCAAGCTGTATACTGTTTGTAAGATTATGACTACTACCTAGAATTTTTCTCTGTAAAGGTTTTCCTCACAGTTACTTCCTGCTCTAAAAACTCTTTTCATGTGCTCCTGCTGCCACTAAAAAGCAATTCACTTCTCTCAAGTGAAGGTGCATTAAGTTATAATTGCCAGTTTAGTCCATGCCCTGTTCATTTGATTTTGTTTCAGACTGGATGTTTTATTGCCAATGAAGAGGAATCACAGATTGCATTTGCAGCTTCAGGTTATTCCAAAGGACACCTTGTGTTTTAGTATAATAAAAAGAAGGAATTAAAGGGAAAATATGTGTTGTTCTAACGTGATACAATAAAAAATGAAGTAATGAAAGGATATATTTTTGTGTGGTTTGAGAACGTAGAATGCACTATACCTACTCTATTTAGTGGCATTCCGCCTTTTCAGTTAGGTTGAAGCAACCTAATAAGTATTGCACTTGTCCCGCAGATACACTTCATGTTCATTCTTATTAAGTGAGTAAAGTTCTTTTTTATTACTTCTGCTCTTGGAACAAAGAGAAAAAACTAATATACTTTAGATGGATGAATATCACCAACTTTTTATTTGCTTTTCAAACTCTAAATTTTAAACTACTCATCAGTTAATGTTTTTCTTTTCAGGTGTTATGTATTGCTATCTAAATGAGGTTTGCCAGGTGATGAGATGTCCAAGGATGTAGTGTTTCCTGGTCTACACCTCTGATACATTGGGGCACCCTCCCTGGGGTCAATGACAAGTCGCCATGGCCAACTCATCACAGCCAGCTCACCATGGCCAACTTGCTGCAAAACAACTTGCCATGGTCATCTCACCACAGGCCAGCTTGCTGCGGGACAAGGGTTACATAAATGTCAAAGAAATGGTGGAATAGAATCATTATAGAAAAGATACAAAAGGAGGGACATAATGTAATATGAATGGCAAAAATTAAAATAATTTTTATTTATTTTAAATAATTAAATAGAATTGTTAAATTGTCCCGCCACAACTTATCAAGCGGTGAGTTGGCCATGGTGAGTTGGTCGCAGCAAGTTGGCTGTGGCAAGTTGTCCCATTCCCCCCTCCCAGTCCCCAAGTCTTCAGGGCAGTGGGTTGGGAAAAAGGTTCAAAGGATTAGTCTGAAATTTTCAAATTCCATAAGTTTGATCATGTAACTAAACAAAATGAGGCAACTTCCTCACACGACAAAGAAGTTGTAAGGAGGAGCAAAAAAACCTAAACAAACTTCCTCACATGACAAAGAAGTTGTAAGGAGGAGCAAGCAATCACAAGGATGGAGAGACTGTTGTATAATGCAGCCTATCTATAATATTTGTATCTGCGTAGCCTTGCTTGTTGTGGGGCACCAGCTTGCCCTCCATCTCAAGATGGAAAACAGCTCAGGTCAACCTAGCATCAGATAAAGCATTTGCAACACTTATAATTTTGTTTATTTAATGTCATTGTATGTCTGTTGCTCTCTAATTTAGATACTTATAATTTGATTATAAGTTATGGCTTGTTTGTTTCTTTAAAACAGGTTTACAAGTTTCCTTTTCTGCCCTATATTCATATCCTTTCCCTCAATCTTTCTAATGTAAGTTATGCAGTCTTTATATGTACTCATTAGAAGAACTTTTAATTAGAATGAAAGGAAGCATACTAAGTGCAATGGAAGCATTTTTGTTGTATATTCTCTGTGCAGAATTCATTGTCTTATATGGCAGTGAGACACTCATTTCAATTAAATCCACTGTGGAATATCAATGCTTGACTACATCAATAGTAATTCAGATAGGTTTATTTGTTTGAACTGCTGATTGCTTTGATCTGATTTTTCAGTTCTTGATGGTAGGATTGTCACCAGACTATTAATAGTTTTAGTTGTATTTAGCTCCCTGATTTTAGAATAATTGGCACAGAAATGAGAATTAGGATCAATTTAGAAGTTCCATTCTCTCACAGTCAGTGGTGACTGCCTCCATGACAATCCTATGGTAGCATACTTTCTTGACATAGTAATGATCTATAAAAAGGAAGGAATAATCCCATTCTGATTCCCTTTCCCGTGTGGAGACAGTAACAATATGCTCACACTGCCGGTATTATGCTATGATTATCAAAGGATGAGGTAATCATTTGCAGAAATAATTTCCATTTAAAGATAGATGCTATATCATCAGATGTGGAATGGACATAATTGTTTAGGTTATTAGCACCCTAAATTGCAGATAATCTACTAATCCAACACCAGTGAAGGAATAATTGGCTTCATTGGTTCATTATAAATTGTTGTTTGCTGCATCTGTTTGAAGTTTTCTCCTTTGCCTGACTTTACAGCATAACCCTGCTTTTTATTTATCCATTTTTGCAGGCAGTGAAATAAATGCTAACAAAATGGGCTTAAAAATAACTAACGATATATCAGCCAACCTATGTAATTTTCACATCCAACATAAAATGAAAAGAACTGGATTGTTTAAAGCTTTGTTATATTATGATAAAACTGGAATGGGTTATATTTGATATTTGGGTTGATTTCTTATGTCCTCTAGCTAGTTTCAAAATTCTTCTGTAAGAGATCAGCTCAGAATGCTGATAATACTGGCAATAGTTTATTATGGTCTTCCATCGGAATATGATAAGAGCATATAGATTTTTTTAGGGAGAAAAAAGAGAAGGTAGCAAGAGAAAGAGAAATAAGGGACAGTTAGAGAAAGGATGCGGGCTGTGGTTTCGATTACTACTTGCTCCAACCATGCTGACTATGTATTTCAGCAAAAATCAGTTGTAGGGAAATACGGCCATTGTTGCTATATTTGAAGTAACAAACTGCTGTACAAGTGAATGACTAAGTCTAGCGGATAACTTAGTTGCTATTTTTAAAAGTTCAAATTTTTGAGATTTATGAAGACCAAATTTAAAATCCTGATAAGAAAAAAAAACTACATTACATATGTATAAGTGACATGTGAGAATGATCTTAAGGGACCAAGGGACGATATGCTTACAACGAAATGATCAGACAAGTGAGGGAGGCGTTCTCAGTAGTTTAACAGTTAGAAGAAGAAACTTTGGAAGAACTTGCCATAACTGATCTGGGAGTTAAAAAAATGCGGGTGGGATTTGTAACTTCAGATTTGCAAGATTCTGTTCAAGTAGCTTACAATAAAGTAGGTCTTGCTCATTTCATTGTGTTTCTTGTCTGGTTTAGCTGGGAGAGCTGACAATATGTATAGCATTTACACTGTTAAATTTGCTACAGTGCTTATCTAACCTGTAAGGTGAAGTGGTTTATTATCTTTGTTAAAAGGAAAATTGGGTTCATTTCAAACCAGGAAAAGAAAATAATGCAGAAACATGCAATTATTTGTTTGTTTATTTGTTTGTATTATTTATTTGCTGCCCATCTTGCCATGGGGCTACTCTGGGCATGTTACAACAATAAAATGAAAACAAACACATGGAAAAAATGTAAAACAACAATAGTAAAGTAAAGAAATAATAACAGTTAACAGTGGAAATACAATAATACATATTTTTTTTAAATGAACAGAGGGGGAGCAGGAAGTTCAGGGCAGAGGGGAACTAGTTAGTCCAGAAGCCATATCCAGTGTGGAACTCCCCTGTTGGGACTCCAAGCCAACTGGTAGAGCCAAGTCTTCAGGCCTTTGTGGAAGAATGGGGGGGGGGGGTTTGAGACAAACCTCATCCTGGGGGCAGAAGGTTCCAAAGGGCTGGCACTAAAGTAGAGAAAGGTTGGAAGTTGATTCCAAGAGCACAGTACAAGCTGATCAGAGGTGGCCATGAATCAAGTTTCTCATTGCAGTCCCTTTTATGGGAAAGTCCGACCTTTTTTTTGTTGAAAGCCTGTAAAGAGAGTGCCTGTCCTCTAGGAGTCCTTAGAGAGTATAATTAACTGTGGTCAGGCACCCTGCTGAGCTCTGGTTTTCTATTTATTGATCATTGCAGCCACGGTTTTCTGCTCTGCAGCACTACAGGTGGAGGTGGGTGAAATCACTGGGGGAATCTCTGGTATCCTGAAAGGAATGTTTACCTGAATAGTTTTGCACCTTTTGTAATTTCTAACCTTTTACTCTGGAGATGTTGGGAAGATTGAGTGACATGGAGTAGAGGGGAGATGGAATGGTGGAGAAGGTTTAATTTTCTTTCCACATCTTTTCACTGCTCATAAAGTTGTCATAAAGTTGTCATAAACTCTTTTTGACTTTATAGGCAAGTGGCCTTTATGATACCCTGTCAAGCATAGCTTCTGTCAGTTGTTGGACATTCATCTTTGTATCAGTTTTAATGTTATCAAGCCAGCGTGTTCTTTGATTGCCCTTTCTTCTTGTTCCACTAACCATGGCTAGCATCAATGACTTCTCCAATGAATTTGCATGCATGACGTGGCCAAAGTAAATCAGACGATTTTGCAATTTTGGCTTCTAATGACGTGCCTGGTTTTATGTGATTCAACACCTCTCTGTTGGTTGCTCTGGCAGTTAGATGGGTGAGTAGGGCATGAGACTCAGAAGAGACCCTCCCTAGTTTCTCAGGAAGAGAGGATTGTACTTTCACACTTCTCTCTATGTACTTTACAATAAAGTAGATTTAGCTCATTTGGTTGTGATTCCTATCTGGTTTAACCCACAAGGCTGACATCAATCTTGCAAGTATAAGTATAAACTAATGCAAACGAACATAAAGTGAGGAAAAGTAAAAGAAGAAATAAATCAATCAGAAAGCTAAAAGGACAAGAAAAGTAAAAAAAAAAAGTAAAAGAAAAACAGAAAAGAAAGAAAAAAGGCACAAAGAATTGACTTCTGATTTTCTTTACAGCAGTTTCTAAGTGCAATTATAAGTTTATCTCTTATTCTATGGTTTCAGTATAGCCATTTTCTTTCTATATTTTGTCTAATAATCAAAAATATAAATCACAAGTCCATTTTTTCTGGATACAAAAAAATCATACAAAAAATATATAAGGGGTTTCTAGTCAGCAATAAATGTATTTTCACAAGCCTAATCAGTAGAATGTGGTATGAATAGTAAGTCAGTCAGAATCATTAAAAAAAAATAGAACTCAGCCTGAAAGATTGTTCATTCACAAATAGGCAAATATACAAATTCATATATCTTCTCTGCCTTTTCTACGTATATTTCCATTTCTATAATTTCAGAGGCCTTGCTAGCCCTCAGTGATATGTGGAAAGCTGTGATCAACTATCAAACTATGCACTTCAAAATGGATGAAACACTGAAGGTTACAAGGGTGCCTTTTGAAAATCTGTGTGAAATTAAAATATTTTAACTATTCATGAGTAAATGCAAATACTCTAGCCCTCCTGGTTATAAAACTGACAGCTGTCATGAATGCTACATTCTTTTGTTGATATATGGCTTCACTTGCAGGCAGTGCTACTAAAAAGATTTATTAGGAAGTGAATATTTTTACATAAGCTGCATATATTAATAAGGGTTTCTGTCTCATTCATCAAAGCTATTGTTCTAGGAAGCCTGGCCTACATACATTTTTATTATTCAACTCAATATAGGAAATGCCAAAATCAAAGCTTTGCTGATAGCTTCTGTTTCTCTAAATGTATTGGGCGTAGAGAGAAATTGAAGTAGGGCACATGTAAAAACAGACATTCTGCCTTACTCTAAGGATGATAAATGGGAGAGTGAAACTCACAGATCAAGGAGGTATCCTTAGTCTAAAGCTGTGCAGTTCTGGGGAAGAAGTCCTAGAAGTATTAATGATAATTTGTCATGATTGGAGAAGTTCAGCTGCCTAAGTTCCAGGTGAGGAAAATGATTGCAAGAGGACTGCTTTTTAGTATAAGCAGAAAAGAAGCAATTGTCAGACAATTGTTGCAAATATGCAACATTTCTTATTCTGATTGTTCTTCAGCTGGAAAGACGATGTGCTGGTTTTGGCGATGTCTTTGTAAATACAAAAGGCAGGTTTATGCACATAGGGTGACCCTGCCTCTATTAATTTCTGTTCTCCCCCAAAAACTACATGTCACATTTCATGTCATTGCCTCATGTTTCCAGAGCAATTATTTTGAGTGCAAGGTAAAAAGCATGAAGAAGGTTGGAAATGAAATGTCCTATATGAGTGATTACAAAAAATATAATCTTTTTTTGTAGCTCATTTAAATTAGATGCTGGATAAGGTTCTACACAGTTTCTTCTGGAATGTGTATGTCTCTAGCATCTTTCAGACAAGTACTATTTCCATTGATGCAACTTAAATTACCCTTAAATTACCTTGTATGATCTTGAAGCAACGGGCTTTCCCTTGGGATATCCAAATTTCTCATTCAAATTTAGTCAGCTTTCTCCTCACCCCAGTCCTTTGTTTTTTAAGCAAAGCGGCTTCATGAACAGAGTTATCACATTATATCTTTTTCTGAGAAAAAGATCATTCTGCAATGGTTTATTTCCAAGTATTTTGTATTCTGAGTTCCTTTGGTGAACATCTTAGTTCTAAATAATAATAGTGGATGATATTTGATTAATAATATTATAATTCAGTATACATAATTGTTTTCATTTTAATACTGATTGGGATGTGAGGAGATATTTAAATGAAAACATTAAAAAGAGTAAAATTGTTCATTAAATGGCACTGATTTGGGAGGTGCTAGTGATGTTGATGAAAAGTAAGAAATACAAATAACTTATATGTATGAAAGCTTAAAAAACATTTTTCTTAGGCTATCTCTCAAGAAATATCCTATCACCCAATTTATTGCGGTATCAGCATCAGTCCAAACATTTTTTTTCCAAATTGACCATTTAAGAGGAGAGAGGCACATAACTAATTCTGATCGCAAAGCTTTTATTTGATGTCACACCAGCTTTTTGGTTGATACTTGTAATTACTTTTCTGTAATTTGTAATTCTATATTTGATACTAGGAGGTCTTCAAAGCTAAAATATTTGAAAAATTCATCTATATTCTGACAAAACTATTTTATACATCCCATCATTCCCCCCAAAAAATATAGGGATCATAATATATATATTTCTTTAAGAAGTGGCATATATTGGTTCACAATTTATTGAATATGAGATGAACGTTGGATGTTTTATCTAACTGAAAAAGAGTGTCTAGGAAATCACATAGACTATTCCTGAATTGAAAAGGAAAACAACAAAGTTTCTGTTGTCATAAGTGACAAATCAATATGTGAAATACAGTATAAGCATGACCTCAATAAGATATTTATGGGGACTACAAAATCAAGTACTTCTTCCACAATATGTTGTCATATAAAGTAGTATAGAGTTAATTGTTCGGTTTTACAATAAAACCAGCATAGGTAAGTTAAATATTTTCATGATTATTATTAAGTCTTTTATATATAAGTCAAGGCAGTGAACCTACCCAATACACCTGACTCTTCTTTCCCCCATAGCAATACTCTGGTTTCATAGATTGAGCTTAGAGAGCGTGATTGGCCCAAAGTCACCCAGTGAGCTTTCATGCATGAGAGACCTAGAACTCCTGGTCTCCTGTATAGATATTAAATAAAGATTTTTTTTCCTGTGAGATAAGTATGAATGGATGATACAGGTTCTAGTCTAACTTATCCTTTGATAAATATGTATTTTAAAGGTGACCCAAGATTATTTATAGAATTATAATGATACGCTATAAAATTTAGTTAGGCAGAATTTGGAGGTCACTGGAGAATATTGATCAGGCTATGTTCCTATAAAGTCAAGATGGGTTTGTATGTTATCATACACTGTAAATGGGTTTTTTTTTTTCTAGATTTGAGGTATAAATTAAACATTGTGACCAGAAATATCGGACAATGCCTCTTTATGGGATTTGCAAAGTAGGTTGGTGGTAACATTGAAGACTCCTTTTAAATCCCAAGGAGTGATGAAAAATCAAATCCTATGATGCCATGGGAGTGATTTAAAGGTCAAGATGATGCAGAGCAAAAAAAGAGGAATATGACATTGGATTACTTGAGTAGGGATACTATGTGTTTTATAATTCTGGTTACTCCTAAATATTTTTTTTTTTGCTTAACCAGGATTAAAATTATAATGATTTCTGGATTGTGTATAAATAAAACTTAGGTTATGGGGAGGGTTTTTTTATTGTTTTTATTGTAAGTTTAAAGAGAGGGTGGTATTAGCATATTAGCTTATGCTCAATATGATGAAGGTTGAAAGCTACTTCAACATTATCTTTGTTGTCTTTTTCTATTTTCTACTTTTTTCCTGCGCCTTGTGAACTTTTCTTTTTTCTTCTTGTTTATTTTGCATCAGCTTTTACTGTGTTTATTAAAAACTTCAGTATTTTTTTTAAAGTGGGCTTATTTAGCACCTCTATTAACAGCATGAGTACATGAACTGTTATGTGCAATGAGCTTAATGATATGATAATAAAAACAACCTAAGCCAGAATAAATTCTACATCAAGGAACAGCTTTTTATTTTTATCAGTTGTCTATTTCTACTTTGCAAAATTGCCTCTTTCTTGAAGTTTGTAAACCATAAACAATTATATTAACTTATCAGGTGAAATATTTTAACAGGTGACACATATTCAATCAAGTAAAGTGCATTAGTTCGGCATATTAACATACATTGCTGATTAGGAGAATATATGGAGTATCTACTTAGCCAAGTATTAGCTTGACAAGGACAAATTTCAGCTAGGTAATTAATACCGGTATGAAAATGTAGTATTTTCTTCAGTGTCGTGATACAACTCCATCACATAATACAGTGATGAGATTGTTGGTATCTTACACTTTCCTAATGATATTTATTCATTCATTAATTACTACAATTACTTATATCCAATAGTCATGAAAAAATAATCTCAAAGAACAATATAAACAATTGTAAATAAAAATGTAATAAATATGACTTAAAACCAACAACTCCTAAAAATTCTTCCCACAGAGCTGTTAATAGTACATAGTCCTCAGGTGGAGAAGGAAAAACACCAGTTGGGCATAGGAGAAATGATAAGAATTACTTTCTAAGCAGTTCCAGGCTAGGGAACATGTCAGCACACATATAATGAGAGAAGAATACCTTGCTATCAGGGAATGGGATTTATAAATATACCAAAATATCCCCAACAATTTTTTAGACTTATGTAACTTAATTGTGTACGATTCATATATGTAAATAAGGGACTCTAAACTCCTTGACCGTATAGTTATATTTAAGTACTGAAGCAATGTTGTAGTGAAGCGCTTCCCCCTTGGACATACATTTTTACAAAGTGACTGCTGTGGAGAGTATGACCACTCATGAGACACTCACTTCAGAAAAGCCAAAATGATGCTACTAAGACAAAGAGCTGGAACCCAATTTAAAATGTAAAAGTGAAGTCTAAACCCACAAAACCACTCTTTGAAATCCAAATTTGTGTTTTAACAGGACACCTATTTCATAGCAGACACATTCCTCCTTCTTTGATGTTCAGTTTTTTCATCCCAAAATGTCTCCACCAAAATACAGGCCTAGAGGGAGAGTGAAAAAGAAAGAGAAAGAGAAGAACTTTACCTAAACACAGAGAACCGCCTTCTTGGAAGAGCACGTTGAAGAAATGAGAAAAGAGACCCTTTTTATAGTTATCTAAGCCAAACTAATTCCCTTCCAACTATTGAAGCGTATCTATATGAAAAAGAATGGACAGAAGAAGAGGAGATCATGCTTCTAAGCTTATATTGGAAGAACTTCAAAGGCACCATTATTCTCATGGTCACCATAAATGGTTCTGTCAATCGAAATTTAGATTTAATTGCCCATTTTTAGTGTTCTGGGAATACATCTAAGTAATTGTTATTTTGGTGCTGCAATGTTAAATGGACACATAATTTGCAATGTGGTTAAGTAATCATAAATATATCAATATTGGATTGTATCCTGCGGTGATCTTCCCTTGTCACAGTCTTTCTAGAAGCTACATATCAGTAGTGGACAGAAACAAAGCCAAAAGAAAAGAAAAAAAAGAAGTCCATTCCCTAATACATGTTCACAGTTGCTTGTACACATCCATACCCCACTAATACCTAGAATTTGTAATGTAATCATAGGGAGTCATATAATCTCTCTTTCTGCATATAAATCAGATGAAGAAATATCCACGTGGGCATTTATTTAAGCTTTAATGGTTTGGTTAAAGCCATGGAGAGGGTAAAGGCAAAACTGGAGATCCAAGATTGGATAGTGATTCCTGTAGTGGCAATGCCCCAGCTGTCAGATGTGGCCAACTAGGATTGTGTAGCTGTTTAGATTTTGAGGGAAAAAATGTCCATGGTCTTGATCTGAATAATTGCATATCCATATGTCCAACCCTTTTCTTTGCTATTGATAGCTTTTCTTTACAATTGTAAGAAACTGTACACTTTTGATTTTGCCTTGTTAGAGATACTAATTTAAAAATGAGTTTATTTCTTCATATGATTAAATTTATTTCTTCATATGATTAAAAATTTAAAATCTTTGATGCTTAATTAACCACCAGTATAATAGCAACAATGAAAAGTTAAAGCCTGGAAGTATTCTATCAGATCAGAATGATTCAGTATCATTGTAGTTACATACATTTACTCTATGGTTTGCTAGAACTTACGAATGCAGGTGAAAAGAACCAATTATGGGCCTTTGAGCAAAAATGCATTGACTTGAAGAGACTGGGGGTTAATAGAAAAAATATTTGCCAATTTTGTGCCATTATTGAAATAAATATTTGCTATTAATTCAACTCAGAGAAAAGACAACCTTGTTCTTTCTTTGTTGGTGTGTTCTAAAATATAAGGGAAGTTCACTGGAATTAACTTAGTGAACTTAAGTAAGAGCAAGAGTAATTTTTGTTACAATGGTTTTAGATGTAAACAAATGAGCAAAAATAGACTGTGACACCACTTCAATTCATTATATCTGTAATTAATGGAAGTAGTAACTTTTAAACCATATATTATGTTATTCTGTATATTGTATTATGAACATTTGGATTAAAAAGTATGTCTTTCAATGATTAACCAAGCTCCGCCATCACCACTTTAGTGGATAAGTCAACCATTTCTGTTTTAACATTGTGGAGATTTATTTCCGCAAATCACAGGAAAGGAACCTTTTACTGTTTTCAGATTTAAATTACAGTGAGAAACAAACTATACTTTACCTTATTAAGGGTACACGGCAGCTGTTGAATATTGGCATTTAGAGTCATATTGTGTTTCCCTTAGATAACAATTTTTTTGGTCCCTCAGCAAAATGTAACATTTGAGAATTTGCACAATTAACTATTACATCTTTCATATATTCCATGCAGAAATAGAAAAATAGGTACTGTCGACTGAATACTAACCATTGAATTTGAACTGAAGTAAGCAATATAAGACTGTAGATTAATTAAAACCATCCAATTATTTCTCCTCAGCATATAAATTGCTGTGTTTACCTTGCATAGTAATTTAGTGGTTGCTCTGGTTGTTCTGGCAGAAAGGAAAAATACAGATTTATCTAAGAGGAAGGATAAGAATATTGGGCCCATGGACCCAATCTTTATTTAATTTGAAAAAAAGAAAGCTGAGTTGCTTGATAATGAAATTCATGTTGTATTTAACAGTGGTATAAGAAAAACATGTGCAAGAGGAATTATCCCCCACATGTTCAAAGAGGCTATGAAAAGTATATCCTTTTTTCTTGTTTTGGGACATACTGTATGTTAGCTTAGGAAGAGTGCTTCTATGTGGAAAATTGAGAGAAACCTTTAGAATATTCATACATAATATTAACCATCTTGGAGAAGAGAACATTGGATGCCTTATGTCAGGGGTGTCAAACTCAAGGCCCAGGGGCCAGATCCAGCCCATGGGGTGCTTATATCTGGCCCATGGGGCTGCCCTGGAAACAGTGAAGGCCTGCAGTGCCTCTGCCAGAGGAAAAGAAGCTTGCAAGAGCCATGTGTGGCCTTCCTGAGCTTCGTTTTTGCTGGCAGAGGGTTGCAGGAGGCCCTCCCAGCTGAAAATGGAGCTCGGGAGCCTGTTTTTGCTGGCAGAGAACTCGTGCGCCCTGACACAAGTGACATCATGCTGGCCACACACCCTGGCCATTCCTCCCGTCAAGGTCAAACACAACCCTGATGCAGCCCCCAATGAAATCAAGTTTGACACCCCTACCTTATGTTGTTCTGAGTTTCCAATAACAGATTTTGTGAGATTAACTACTAATCATCTAGTTCTAGTAGGACCATGTACTGGATATTTTTTCTGTTGAGGTACCTACGTTCTAGAATGGTATCCACTCAGAGATTCCCATACCTCCCATTATTAGGACATTCCAGAATGCACTGAATATCTGCTAGCACTGGTAATGTTACCTAGGTAATGAAACATATGCAAGAAAACTACTAAGCTCAGAGCACCAAGGACCCTGCCTGCTTTTTTTCCTGACTTTGGAGTAGAATGGTGTTGAACCTCTCTAAGATGCTGTTTTGTTTTTGTATGAATCTTCTTTTTTTCTGATGCAAATCTTTTCCTTCCTTTTTTCATTTCATTGTTTTAGCTTTTTTAATAGTGTAAAACACTCAGAGATGTCACAGATTGCACATTTTTAAC
>JANHFL010004271.1:101800-121614 GCA_032468155.1 Oxyrhabdium leporinum
TAGATAGATAGATAGATAGATAGATAGATAGATAGATAGATAGATAGATAGATAGATAGATAGATAGATAAGGAATGCAAATAGGAAGAATTTTAAAGCTTCTACCTCCATTCACTTAAAAAAAAGCAAAAATAATAAAAGCTCCATCTCTCTCTAGGCCAGACCTGTCAAACTGGCGACCCATGGGCCGGATAAGGTCTGCGCAGGCCATGCCTACCCCAGCTCCGCAAAGGCAAAAACATCACAATATGTCACAATATGGCCCGTGATGCAAATGGGCTTGAAACCTTTGCTCTAGGTTATCTACAGCAAAACCAAAAACTACATTCATTTCATTTGGCTTTCAAGACTTTCTTTGGCTGACCTCGGCTGCATGGAACCTTCCAACATCTCATTACAACCTTCCCCCTTCAAAAGCTGAATGTGGGCTTCAGTGAACAACACTTGGTCCCATAACTCTAACTGCAGTTCTTCTTGAATCAACCACTCATCTACTCCGATTATTTTCAAGGAAACTCACTACACCTTTGTGTTTACTGGGTTAGCCTTCAGAACCAGGTCTTGCTCCTATGTGCTAAGCTTTGTTGGAAAGCTAAAATACTAGAAAGTATTTTATCAAACAAACAAATAATACTGATAATACAACTGTTTAAGCAACAATTCCTATGGGACCATCTGCTTCAAAAAGAAGGGTATGTTTAGGAGGAAAAATAACTCCAGGAAGTTTGTCCTGGTTTCTGAAAATTATCTGCATTTAGAGAACAACATTGATAAACTGGAGTCCCCGGAAAAAGCAATCATTGGAAGATAGGGAGTGGAAAATATCCTATAAGGAGGAGGTCAAAATGGGTTGAAATTGTTGCACATGCTTAGACTGGAGCATTAAAAAAAAACATAACATGCAGATACCCAAATGTTACCAAGTAAATTGTTCTCAGGTTGGATTAAAGGTCAAAGTGGGTGAAAATTGTAGGAAAACAAAGTTTGACTGAACCTTAAGACAAACTTTCTAAACATAAACAGAGGAGACATCTGATTGGGGATCTGGAGAGCTCAATTTTGCTTGAAGTGTTTAAATAGAAGCTTTATAGTCACTTTAAATGCTGTATACTAAAATTTAATACTGCGTACCTTGCACTGAAGAGAAATTGGAGTAGGTGCAGGTGACCTCCAAGATTCCTTCCAGCTCCATGATATAACGATTCTGCAAATCGGTAGACATTTTTAAAATTTTCCATTGGATAAAACTCTGGATGGAAGACAGTGTAATTTGACACACAAAGAATCTCCTTAATTTCACAGGTAATATAAGGAGAAAAATACAATTCAAAAAGTGAGATGGGAGGGGTTGGAGTAGTCTGTTATTTTCTTAAATAGAATCTAGCTGTGCTTGTCACCACTGTTGTCTGTTCATATTGATTCTTTTTCATTAGAGAGATGTTTGCCAGGTCTGGCAGCCATTTAGTATATGAACACCTCCAGTGCTTCCCACTGTCTCAAAGCAATTTGCTTCATGACTGTGAAATTTGCTGATCATACGTAAGACTGAGCTTTGTGAATTGATGACAAGTGAAATTTCAACAGTTAACGCACAGCCTTAATAGATCTAGACTTAATATTCTGTGAGGGCATGTTATATGAGTATTGTTCCTTGGCTTCCACCACTGACTTTAGCAATGCCTCTAAAGTTTCTCAGAATGAATGCCTGATTTGCTACCTGCCAAATCAAGCAAATCTGAGCATTATAGCTTGTGGTGTTCATTTGAGCTGCCATACATTTGAGAACTTATGCTTGAATAATAACTATATTATTATGAACCTTATAATAGTATTCATATTTCAGTTTTCAGACTCTATGGGTTGAAGCCAATATTAGGTCTATGTTAGGTCTTTGCTCAAGCCTCACAAAGCCAAAAAATGAGATGCCAGAAAACAGCTATTGCATTTGAGATAATAGTGAAACCGTTTTAAGTATTTTGGACTCCAACCTCCATGCGCTCTAGTGTGTATGTCCAGTGGTTATGAATATTGCCTATAAAACACTCTTGGAGGGCCCTGCTCAGAGGAAATACGCCTGAAGATTGAGTGTGGAAGTAAAATGGAAAAAGAACAAGATAAATGTAGTTCATAAACTAGAATCAAGGTAGTTTCTGCCTTAGATGAACAGCTTTTTGGCCATCAAGAAGTCAGCACGTTGATAGAGTCTGAAATGTAAAGCTTAATAGCTGTAATGGAGCAATTAACTAATTGTACAAGCATAAACTACCTGATATAACTGCATTAAATGCTTATCTTTCATTATTTACTTGGAAATCATTTTAATAAAATCAAAGTGTTGGATTGGAACAGAATTAGATGCACCTAAAAACCATTAATTAAGCACCTAGCACCTAGAAACCATTAACAACAATGACAGTGGTCATGTGTTACAGTAAATTGTGAAGTGCATATTCATCATTTGTTGACTACAGGTAGTTCAAGATTTACCACCACAATCGAGCCCAAAATTTTGGTTGCTAAACAAGACAGTTGTTAAGTGAGTTTTGCCTCATGTTACAACCTTTCTTGCCACAATTACTGGTATTAAGTGAACCACTGCAGCTGTAAAGTTAGTAACATGTTAGTAACAAAGTTAGTAACTATTCTCTTTGTTTGCCAGAAAGTTTCAGGAGGTGATCACATGTCTCCAGGACGCTGCAACCATTGTAAATATGAACCAGTTGCCAAGCATCTGAATTTCACATGACCATGGAGATTGTGCATCAATCATAAGTGTGAAAAACGGTCATAAGCCACTTTTTTTCAGTGCCATTGTAACTTCAAACAGTCACTAAATGAAAGGTTGTAAGTCAAGGACTACCTGTATATTATACTATTGGAATATTTGAGATCTGATGCATAATGCAACATGCAGCCATTCAGGATGTGTCACCTAAAGACCCACCAATCCTAATTGCTAAGAGACTTTTTTGTTTGTGTCGAGCTAGAAATGTGTTAAATCAATAAATCAACCATCATAATTACATCTGCAGCATGTGAAATGTCAATTAGAAAGGAAAAGAAAACAGAAGAAATCAGAACTGCTTCTGTTTTTATCAATGGTTTAGTAACAGGTGTTTGATTGGTGCTGATTCAGTTTTATTTCATTCCTTGACTGTGGTCCCCTTGCTAGTTGTAGCTGCCTAATCTACTATTGTCTTTTAGCAGGGTGTTTGATTTTTGATTGTGACATATTGTGCTCTGCTTTTTGCAGGTGTTCATTGTAGTTGTGCTAGGGAGTTGGATCCTGGACCAGATTAGCTTTTTTCCGCTTTTCATTTCTATCTTAGATTCTAGAATACGATGAATGGAGAAAATATTGTATCTTCTATGCATTGTTTCCCTTTTCTAATCCTTTGTATTAAACAATGGCCCTTGACAGTCTACAAAATTTGCAAGGTTCGATGACCTTTGACCTCTGTTTGCATTTTGCTTAGATTGATTTTATTTTACCTCAAATGCATAATTCTATATTGCTAATATATCTGATGCAACTTGTTTTCAAGAAGGCCTGTTTTAGTTTCAGCTGGTATGAATTAATGCTCAACCAATATAAGTAGATGATGATGCTATCTTTTATCTACAACTTGATATTATTGGATCCATTCATTGTATTAAAACAAGTTACATGATTGTGATACAAACAGATGCTGTATGCTATATTGTCTTTTTTCTTTCTTTTCTATCAAATTACTACCAGAGGGTTGAATTTTTCTACAGAGTTATTGGCATGTAGATATAAACTATTTTTCTTTTCTTTAAAAAAGGATCGGAAGTTAATGCAGGTTCTTTTTATTTAACATTTTTTCACCCAATAAACCAAAATTTCTATGTATCTGCTTTGAAATACATACTGAAAAAATAGAGAACTATTTTAATATCCCCATACAGATGGATAGTTTATTGAGGCAAGTATTACATTTTGTTGTGTATCAATTCATTTGCATACAAATGTAGTCACAATTATGTAGTCACAACTATATTTCAGTCCACGAGAACAGCAGAAATGTATTTACAACATGTAAAATGCTACTCTTTAATCTTGTTTAAATTTTCCCCTTTGTTACATAGTCTTTTATTCTTTGTATTTTTGTCAACCAATAGTCTATAGGATTTTTCATTTAAGGTGAAGTGTCAACTCCAGCAGAAAATAAGTGAAGAATTCTCTTTTGTAAGCTATAATTGAGGTTATGGTATGGAAGTTTGCCTTTGGCAGATTTCTATTACTGAGAAATTGAAACCATGATTTTGACTGCAGAGTAAGCAAAATAAATGAATTATTAGAGACATAGGGAGAATTAAAGTGCAGTAGGAAGTTATCTGAAGCGAAATTCAATATATTGACATTTTTAAAGACACAAGATTATTTCAAGCAATGTAACTGTGAATAACCTAGTTTTCTTTAATTATTATTTTTATTACCATAAGAACAATCTCTTCTCAAAACATATTTTCCCTATTGTGCGAACTGTTAATTGAAAGTTAGCATATTACCACAGAGTGTGACAAGCAGGGTAGCCCTGCGTACAATATAAACATTATATAATATTTTCTTTGATAACAATTCATAATTAATCATAATAGGGTTGATTTCCAGTTACTAAAAGTGAACATCAATAAGAAATAAGTATAGTTTGTGAAATGTTAATTAGAAAGAGCAACACTCTAGCAGAACTTAAAAAAAAAATCTAAATATCTTTAAACAGCTCAAGTAAGTGTTGTTTGAACATTCACAGTGATTTTAATCTTCACTATTGTTCCTATAATGCCATTATGATAAGAAATTGAGGGGATGAATGTGTTAGACTGTTGTAGCCCAGCAACAAAATTATCTTGTTATCTGAAAAATACAGATTTAGCCCTAGTATTTCTGTGACTTATATTCCCAATACATTTCATGGGGATTGTGTTAGAGAAGCAACCCTAACCCTACATGGCTATGAAACTTGTGGGGAACAGATCTTGTATTTAACTGAAGAAGATGTTTTTGAGAAAACATATATATTAGTTTCTTTTTCCATCCCCCGTTCCTTTCATTTAGTTTTGTGAGGTGTCACCACATGTGTTTTGTTCATGAGCTGATAAAAGAACTCATTGAGATTAGATTTCAGTGGAATATATGAAAAACAGTGAAAGATTGCACTTACTATATATAGTTTTAATTCCAACATGATATCTTTTAAGAGTATTGATACAATCATGCTTTTTTCCAGAAACAAAGATTTAAACCGAATGCTAAAGTTAGTTAGTGACAAGATGGACTGAAGTGTTTTTCATTACTCAGTATTCTTAACAAAATGCTTCAAGCAAATTGGATAATGGAATTAAATTGCATTAAAAGGGATACTGGCCTTAAAGCAATCATTCTGTTAAGTATTTCAGTGGATGAAAATTGCATTTGATATGCAAAAAAGTACAATAAATGAATAATTTTAGTATAGAAGAGTGATGGATAGATGGAATAACAAACTTTTAGTGCTGAATAAATATATTGCATAGAGATATAATGGTCTGAAGCTAAAACAAAAATATAATCCATGTTTTTTCTTTCAAGAGTAGGCCTTCAAAATATTTAAAAATATTTAAAAGACTGTAATGCAGTTATTCTTTTCCTGGGTAATTATTGCTTTTCCTTAAGTACACATACCAAATGATTTGTTCCTGTGGCAATTTGGCAATTACATTTGAAATTAACTGTTGAGCAGCTGTGTTTTTGTTAAAGTGTTAAGAAAGGGTTAAGGGGGAAAGCTTTCCCAGGTGTGTTTTTGTTAATAGCTGTAAAAGCCAGGAATTGTCAAAAAGATCAGGGTTTCATTGAACATCTGGCTATATTGAGAAATGAAGAATGATTAATAGCTGCCTTGTTTAGGGTTGCCATTTTTCTCTATGAGCAAGGACAGAGAGATATACAGTGCATTCAGAAAATATTCCGACCCCCTTTACTTTTGTCAATTTTGTTATGCTGCAGCCTGATTCTACAGTTGTTGAAATTCATTTTTTTTCTAATTAATCTGCACTCCGTGCATAATGACAAAGTGAAAACAGAATTCTAGAAATGTCTGTAAATTTATTAAAAAGAAAAAAAAAACTGAAATATCACATTGGCATAAGTTTTCAGACCCTTTGCAACAAAATGTGTAATTTAGCTTAGATGCCTCCCAGTTCTCCTAATCATTGCTGACAAGTTTCTATACCTTGATTGGAGTCTACCTGTGGTAAATTAAATTGATTGGACATGATACACCTCTCTATAGAAAGCCTCACAGCTGACAATGCATACTGTAGGAGAGCAAAAGCCATGAAGTCAAAGGAACTGGCTGCAGAGCTCAGAGACAGTAGTGTTGCAAGGCACCGATCTGGGGAAAGTTACAATAACATTTCTGCTGCACTGAAGGTTCCTAAGAGAACAGTGGCCTCCATAATTCTCAGATGGAAGAAGTTTGGCACAACAAGGACTCTTTCAAGAGCTGGTCACCCAGTCAAACTGAGCAATCGGGGGCGAAGGGCCACCAGGGCTCTTCCCATAATACTTCCCATATTGCCAATTGTGTGAAAATGACAAAAAAAAAGGCGGGGGTGAATAGAGGGCAGAACACTTTTTTATAATTGTTCCAGAACTATGATACACGATGCTCCTGGAGAGACAGTTGTGCTTTCACTCTTGACAGTGAAAATATTTATTAATTTATAAATGGGCCTTTGCTGCCTTTGACCACTAGTGTGATAGGAATTGGAGAACTCTTTACTGTGTTGGTTATTTTTTTACCAGTGGATTGGGAGACATGCCTTTGAGAATGCCTTTGTATGTGGCATGCCTTTGTATATGTGGGAGGTACTGTATAGCATGTACACACCAGTGAGGGTAATTTTATCTGAGCAGTACTTAACCATAACAAATAAGAAATATGTTAGAAAGCCTGTAGTGGTTAAGGCTTCAGGCTAGAAACTGCCTTACGGATAAAGCCAGCTGGTTTATCTTGGGCCAGTCATGTTCTTTCAGCCCTAGGAAGGAGACAGTCACAAACTACTACTAAGAATCCTTTCTGAGAAAACAACAGGGACTTTTCCAAGCACTGTTTGATAATCAGATACGATTCAAAGAAGAAAAAGACACTCCCTTTGTTTGTTATCTTAGACCTGATTTATTTAAAAGAAGTTCACCAAGTGGTTAATTTGTATTATTAATGCTTACAAATCCTTCTTGCATGTGATGGTAAATCTTTGGATTATTCTAGTTAGTGTGTGGTTTTAATCACCACGTGTAAAGGTGTTCCTATGACTTCTCCTCAGAAATTAAATTGAACTTTGATTCAATGCTTCCATGATCTTGGCAATTTTTTTTCCTTTCAATATTTTTTAGTAAATTGTAGGGGATTATTTATATTTTAAATTGTCAAAAATAAAATTTAATTTTTGATAAATAATCATTTGAAGTATTTTAATTATCCATAAGCTAATTATTTTATCAAATTTCTACAATGCCCATTTCACTTAAATGATTCTGGGCAGTTTATAAATAATGTTATAAAATAATATTAAAAGCACAATTAAAAACAAACTTAAAAATCAAGGTTAAAATGTGCAAGTTAAAAGTAAAAAAATAAAAGTTAAAAGTTAAAAAGGCTAAAAGGTGAACGAGGCAGAGAAATTGCCCTCAAGCCACCAGATATCCCCAGGATTACATAACAGACCTCCATGCTAATTGGGGAGAGCCAGCTCTTAATCTTTTTCAGAAGAGCCAGAAGAGTGGGGGCAAACTTCATCTCTGGAGGTAACATGTTCCAAAGGGCAGGGACAACAGCAGAGAAGGCTGATCCTAGATCAGGAGTATCAAACTGGCGGCTCATGGGCCGGATGTGTCACGCGCAGACCACGCCCACCCCAGCTCCACGAGGGGAAAAAACATTGCAGAACGTCATGTGACGGCAATGTGATGCCGTGAGTTTGACACCTGTGTCCTAGATCCTGCCAGTTGAAATTCTTTAACTGACATGATCTGCAGCATGCTCTCCCTTCCTGACCAGGTGTGATGGGTTGATGTAATTAGGACAGATAGTTCCTCAGGTAACTTGTTCCCATGCTATGAAGTGCTCTAAAAGTGATAACCAACCCTTTGAACTGGACTTGGAAGTGAATTGGCACCCAGTGAAGCTTTCATAACAGAGGTGTTACATGTACAACCCTGGTGTGTGTGTGTATGTGTGTGTGTGTGGCAGAACTATTTGAACTGCTGCATTCTGCATATAGTTGTAGATTCCGGATGCTCTTCAAGGGTAGACCCAGGCAGACTATATTGCAGTAGTTTATCTTGGAGATAACTAGGGCATAAGTGACTTAAAGGAGGGCTTCTTGATCCAGGAAGGAGTATTGCTGGTACACAAGAGGTTTAGCAAACGCCCTCCTATCACAATTGCCACATGCTCCTCAAGTAGAAGTCCAGGAAAACATCCAGATCTGGACTGTCAAACTCATGGCCTGCAGGCTGGATGTGTTACGCGCTGGCCATGCCCATGTCTGGTTTTTGTTTTGTTTTTTCAAAAGTTGCGGTACATCGCGTGATGACGCCATGACGACGTGAGTTTGACACCCCTGATCCAGATTATGCACCAGGTCTGTCTGGGCAGTGCAATCCCATCCAAGACCAAAGATGATAAACCCTCAGATGTACTGCTTCCCATGGGCACCTTGTCTTTCCAGGGTTCAATTGAAGCCTGGGGTTTCCCATCCATATCCCTATAGCCTCCAAGCATTGTGAAAAGACATCCACAGCAAAGTTTACTATCTATATCTCCATTGTTAGGAGCCATAGTTTATGAAGATTCGGGGAGTGGTTAACAGAAAATTAGAAAATTAATATTTGATAATTTCAGTTGCTAGCAATTTGACCTTTTTTTTCACTGAAAACCCACAATAGATGGACTTTGGAAAGAAGATTGCTCTGGGATTGTTGTTTTAGATTGCCTCCTGAAATGCCAATTACATGACTAGGGGGTGGAACATTCATTGTAATGTTTTTAGAAATGACAGCTCCTGTTCACCCATGCCAATGGGACTTTTTCTTAATGCTTGCTTGTGTTGATCATACTCTGCTTGTGAAAGATACATACCCATTTTACTTTTCATTTTCTTTTGCTGCAGTCAAAACACTATTTTTGATTGTCTTTCAACGCCGCTAAATTGTTTGACTTGGTTTTCAAACCTCTCAAAGAATATATAGTACAGCATAAAGCAGTATCTCTAGAGCCCTCGCTTTATAAAAGAGAGAGGGAGAACTGGAAGCTGTTGGGTGGACAGCCAGGCTCCTTCTCTGCCCATCCAATTGTGAAGCCCCTTTCAGGTGGCAATCAAGCCAGGGTGCTTTGTTTTGTTTTGTTTTTAATCACTTAGTCTCTCTGTCCAATTACCAAACCAATTTCACACTCCTTGGCTTTTGCCTGCCAGGTTTATACACACCTGGTGGAATGGGCTGATCTTATAAGCAAGATTTTCTGGCGCTGTCTGAGCCAATATAAAACCCCCCAAATGAAATGTTCGGTATCTCACTGTCAATCCCTTAAGCTAGCTGAGCCATAGAAAACTAGTCTGATAAATCATAAGCATTATCATTTCAAAGGCTGGGTTTTCTCCAAAGAAATATGAATCAAGTCTATATTCGATGTACCTGGGATTTGAGCAAAGGGTGGGCTATACATGGCATGATGATAAAATATTTGTCCTTGCAAAAATTAGAGTAGATTTGTCAGAAGAAAATAAAGAAACAATCCCACATCTTCGGGGAAGGAAGCAGGACTTTCTTTTAAAAAACGAATTCATGCTGATGTACCTTCTTGCTTGTTTGTGTTGTTTTTTTAAAGATCAACCTGAACTATTCAGATTTATTTATTTATTTTTTAACGGAGGAATTTGATTATTGTCTTACTGAAAGCTCATTCAGTTTTCTTTAAGAACAGATAATTCAGGTACATTCATATATTGTGCTTTGATTATGAAATTTTAAATGGATCGCAGAAGTGGACATGATTATGTTTGTTAAACTTGACAGCTGCTTGTTTGATCATAGTACATATTGTGGACGGGAAGCTGGAAAGCTGAAGGGAGCTTTTCAGATCTTTCAGTAGTAATTTCCATTGTATTGATGTCTTGACGGTATTACTGGGGCATGAGTATAGTTCATTTTTCAGGTGTTCGATACCCTTTCCCCTGATTTTCTGCAGCTGTAGCTGTAATCAACTTTAAAAAAAAAAAAAAAGTTTTACTTTAAATACCTTTATGGGATTAAGTTCCTATCCCAGGGGTCTTTTTAGAAAAGGTTTTTTTCACCGTGGAATCTCTTCCTATAATAAGGTATTCTCTGAAAGCTACCAAACAATTGAATCTCCAATTCCACATAATTGGTTTGGCTTAGAAATTTGATCTTGAAGCTCAAACAATTGACACACTCCTCATGAATGGTCACTCTTCTGTTAGGGTCATTCAACTGCAGGTATCCAGAACAGAAAAGGAGAAGAAATGATTATTTCTATCCCCCACCCTCATAAATTTTACCCTGCCCTAGTGCCCTGGCAGCTATCATTCCAAAGGCTAAATTCTCTTTAGGAACAGATAAAGTGAAATCCTATCACCTTCTTTCCTACAATAAACTTGTGGAACAAGAAAATGAACCTACAGCAGCTTGCTGTTGCTCAAGTATTTGTATTTATTTATTTATTTTATTTATTTGAGGATTTGCTCTTCTGTTTCTTGGTTTAGTTTTATTGTTGATTATCAATTGTCTTTAATTTTTCATTGTTTCTTATATTTTATACTATGTTAATTTTTTTAGTCTTGCTGTGAAAGCAAAATGGAAGGAAAATATAAGAAAAAGTAATTAAGAAAGGAAAAAAAAGTAAGGTGAACAATGTAATTGATACTTTTTAGGTTTTTTTCTCTTTCCAAAGTAAAATCTGCCTATGATCTTTGACATACTTTAAATTGGATTAAGGACTGGTTTTCTCTCAAAGTAGCATATATTTAAAGCAAGTATCTTGTCTAAAACTATCAGGCCTAACTTCTTGTGCAGTTTTGAATAAATGCTGTGACTTAAATAAAATTAACAATACTGCTATACCACCCAGCTTGTAAAACTACAAAATGATGCATAACATGATATAAAGTTTATATATGTAACAAAGAGCAATTACAGTAGGTTTTATATTCTTCCTCCTTTTGAGATCAACCTAAATGAATGATGGGAAATAGTTATTTCAGAACAGAGGATTTTATTTAAAGCAATACATATTTTATGATGGATTACAGTAAAGCAACTGCTTCCCAGGAAGGATGCTGTGATGGTCACAAGGATTGTTCATAATTCTCTTTTTTACTGCCGTTGCAACTTCAAACAGTCACTAAGAGAATGGTTATATGTGGAGGACTAACTGTAGTTTCCTTGGCAATAACCTGCTGATATTTTTTTACCAGCTTTCTTTCTGCATTCTGTTTTCTGACTTTACAGTTTAACGTACAGCCCAAAGACTTTATATTAGTCTTACATCATAGTAATAGCCTGATGATGCCATGCTTAGCCTTTCAGAGACCATCCAAGGTCATATAATGCCACTTTTTGCTTAGGCATGCATCCCTAAAGATCAGTTTGACCATGATGAGATCATTAAATAACGGATAATCATCTTTGCATTATTAAACATACTTTTAATACTGTAAGTCATTCCAAACTATACACTTGACTGAGTAAGCAATTCATTGAATTAATTGTGAGATTGCAAATAGTATCATTTCTGGAACAAAAAAAACAAAACAAAAAACAAAACAACACCCACACAAATTCCGTATGCTCAATTCTCCAAGGCTTCGCAGAAAAGCACATGTCATTGAAGTTTTAAGTATGTGAATTACTTAGCCTACTTTATGAATTACAATGTTCCCTGAAAGCAGAAGATTTGCCATTTTACTTGCTGTGAATCACTTATGCAGAACTACATCAAAAGCCTGGTAAAATTTTGATTAAAAAGAGAAAATAAAGGAATTGATTTCTGTCATCCCATTATTCCATAAGAAAGGGTCTAAAAACATTCCAGATTTTAATTAAAACTGTCTCTTCTCTAGTGGTAGGGAGGAGAATTATATAATTTTCTTTGAAAAAGTGTTGGCACTTCTAAGCAATTATTCACAGCCTTTTAGAAGACTAAGATACTATAGAAATTACTTTTTCCATGATTACCTGTTAGAATGCATCACTATTGTTTTCTGAATAATTTTAAAGATAATAATTCAAAGTTTTAGTTTTTTATTGTTAAAACAGTAGGTTATACTACAAAACTACTTTAAATTGGTAGACCATAAATGAGAAGACTAGAGCATTCCTGTTGGATCAAACCACTGATCCAGCATCCTGATCCTCATAGAATATACTAGATAACAGCTATATAGAAAATAACATCACTATATTGAGGTTGTAAAAAGAATGAAGTGTTCGGATGTTGCGTTTTTATTTAGAAAATTGCAAACATAACTTTCCCCCCTGTATATTAGAGATGTAGAGAAATCTTTAGTATATAATGTTTCAGAGAACTTAAATTATTTATGCAATGTAATCCAGAAGTTAATACTGAGCAACAACTTGCAGCAGAAAGCTTTTAGGGAAATTGAAAGATTGTTCCTTAAAATGAGCAGTCTTAAGAAAGACTATCCAGATTGAATCTACATTGTTCCCACTAATTAGTTTGGTATTTTCGGCTTGATACTACTTTGCACAGCTTGTAGTAGATGAATGAATACTGCATTGAACTTAAAACTGTCATGTTCATAGACGAATAAGGTCCCCCTTCATAGCAACAGGATAATCAACCTCTAATGTTTGCTTCTTTTCTGAGAATAATGACTATGATTATGTAAAACAGTTTGCTGCATCAATTCTGCAGAGTCTGAAATACTATTAATCATATTAAAATCTTGATGTACAGGAAACATTAGACTGTTCTGTACACAGTCCATTGTCGATTAATAGTTAGTTGATCCAGTTATAAAGTTGAAAATATATACACGTAGTCCTTGACTGACAACCAGAATTGAACCTGGTATTTTGATTATAAATTGTTGCGATTGTTAAGTGAGACATCCAGGTGACTGCTTCACTCAATGACCACGATCTCAGTTCTCCCTTTTGTGTCATTAAGCAACCATGCATAGCTGCCTCAAGGGATTGGTGAGGCCTTGGGAGGCCTGGCATCCACCAGCGTATGAAAACCTACCATGGGTTGGGAAGTCTCAAATGTTTTAGGCCCACTGCTGCATACTCTCCCCTCCACCACTCCTGAGAGATCTGGGTCTTTTCCCTGGCTCATAGTGCCCAGAAAGTCTTTGCTAGCTAGGCCACTGCCATGTGGAAACTTGCCACAGACTGGAAAGCCTCAACCAGCTAAACTCACCAACATATGGGACTCCTCCTCCTCTAGTCTTGAGGAAGATTGACTTTGCTAGAGAGGTTCTTTCCAGCCTTGAGAAAAATTGTCTTCACTAGGTTTTTGACCAGAAAGCTAGTGAAGGCAATCTTCCTCAAGGCTAGAGAGGTAATTTTTCTCATGGTGAGCTTGGAGCAGGAAGTCAGTCAGTAAAGTTTTTGTTTCTGGCCATCCTTGAGAAAGATTGCCTCTCTGGCCTTGAGGAAGATTCAATTTCTTGGCTTTCTAGCTGAGCCTCACCACACTGGATATAAATATGGTGGACAGGGAAAAGAGCTAGGCCTCTCAGAAGGTGTGGGGAGGAAGCGAAGGCCCATTTGCTGGTGGTACTAACCAGCTGCGGCCTTTCAGGCCAAAGGGGGGAGAGGTGCAGCACTCTTGTGATCATAAGGACATCATGCTTCCATGTGCCCAAATTTTGATAACATGATCAGATGCAGGGATGCAGCAATGGTTGGAACTTCAGACAAGGGCATAAGCACCATCATTATTTCAAAAAGTTGCTGATTGAACGGTCATAAATTAAAGATTACCTGTACCTACCTGCCTCCCCAAAAGGCAGTAAAATTTAATATAACATTTTATAGTTAATTGTTTACATCATTTTAATTTTTTTAAAAAATATTTATGTGATATTTTGGGTTACTTTATTTTATTTTGCTTTTTAAAAGTTTGTCTTTCAGTGATGTGTGAGGTGGACAGCTGTATAAATTTGCCAAATAAGTAAATAATAGAATCAAGTAACCAAAGTTTTCCTCCTTGAAGAGCCAAATAATGTATTACCTTGTACGTCTTAAAAAGTTATTAGAACTTATTTGTATTTTTTGAATACAGCAGTTTGGTGATCTCAAAAGATGGAGCTAGGAGAGGAGTTTCAACCCCTTGCTTCCAGAGCTTTTACCTTCTAAAAAATAATCTCTGCTCTGGTTCAACCTATTTTTATATTCTTTGTAGTAAGCAGCTTCTTTGGTAATATAATCCATTGAGAAAACACCCATGAACCCATTCATTCTTGACTTTATTTTTCTTGTTTTGTCGCACACTTTTCTTAAGCCCTCATTTTCACTGCAGCTGAAACTGGTTGGGTAAGATTTTCATAGGGGAAAGCTGCATAAAGAGAAAAGAGTTAACCATTTCCTAATCCCCATTCAGAATCATATAGAGAGATTTTTTCTTTTCAAGTGGTTGATTGTGTGAGCGTGTGTAAAATACAAAAAAATATTAAATAGAAAGAGAACAATGCATGTAGTTAATTAAATTTAAATGCTGAGTAAATTATATCGATTGTATCTTGGCTATGCCAACTTTTTTTTTTTTATTCTGGCCCTGTGTATATTGTGAAATGCAGTCCCTATTGTGCCATTCCAAGAGCATTTGTGCCCTCACCTTGAAAAATGTTATATGTTCCTGCTGAATCCTCTAATATAATCTTCTAGGTGGCCTATAAATAAAAAGGAAACAACATATATTAGGAAGGTCATGACCAACCAGAAGAATACCACCAACTGTAAACTACCCTATTTCAAGAATACTTCTTTTAAAAAAAAGAAAAAAAAAGAATAAGGGTTAGTTCGTAGCTACTCTAATTTGGCTGGAAGAATAATAGATTATTTAAACTAAATCCCCTTATTGGAAGTGCTATTAAATAGGGCTACCAGAACTGGGCCAAATGTTTCAGATGATCAGTAGATGCCCATAAGAAGAGTTATTTGCACCTTCTATCTAAATAGGTCACCAGGATTTCTGCAGCCCAAGTCTATTATTGCCACCTTCCTCCTGCCTTCCCTTTGTAATTAAAAAAAAAGACGGGAAGGAAACCCATGGAAACAAGCAAAAGGAAAGAAAAATACAATTGTTACCCCATTCATTATGTCAAAAGCATCACATAATTGCTTCCTACTTGTATCCATAGTAGTTTGTTTACTTTATTTCATTATAAAGAAAAAGGTACATAAAAATATTTGCTTAGCAGTAAGGTTGAAAGACTACATTAAAACCCCCATCATCTTGCTAAAGCATATCATATGATAACCATAATTTACTTAATCTAAGGATTTCTCTAAAATATTAATATCTTACATATCTGCTTAAAATAATTTAAGAATATTAAGTTAATATTAATAACCTAAGGAAGATCTCTAAATAATTCTATCACTGTTGGAAAAATATTAAATTTACAGCCTTTGTTTTTTTCTACCAATTCAGCGGGAAATTATGCTGCCCCCATACAGCCCCAATTAAAGCATCCAAACCACTTTAATTGTAATTATTTTTCTAAATAATCAAAAAGGTTTGTGTTCATGATTAAGGGAACAGAATATAGTATCCTTTACTGATATAAATTTAGTTGAACTAACTGTTTGCTATTGGTTAAGAAGATTTATTTATTAATTTTTTATGCCATCCATCTCCCCTATAAGATAACTCTGGGTGGCTATAATTATCTATAGGTTATGTGATTCCAGTTGCATTTGGGGTCACCATAAATTATCTGAATGGCCTCTTTAAGCCTTCTTTCTTTTTCCTTACAAGATCAGAAGAGATTTGTTTAATTTTATTTAAAAGACTGATATTGCCTCTTAAAATATAGGCAATGGAAAGGCTATGTCAGCCTTGGAAGCCATAATTGCGAGGCCTCTGCGGCTGTCACATAATAGCATATGGGAACCAGGGAGGAGGTTCTTTTTCATACACTTAGAGGGGTTAGTAGACAAAACAAAAATATGTTCAAATGTGTCAAGGCCATTCTGACCAGCACCTGAAAGAGGAGTGACAAGAAGAGAGAGGAAGTTGAATTCGAAAGAGGATTGGGGAATGTGACCTTTGATGATGGTTTGGAGGTGGATCTTTGATTTCTTTTGGGTTGGGAAAAACCTGGGACCTCAGATTCAGGTTTTCCCCAGATGTACCAACATGGTTTCTTTAATAAATTCTTACTGGGATCTAATTGTGTCTGAGTGCTGAATGAGTTATTGGAACTTGGATGGAACGCTGACAGGCTAGTTACCTGAAAGGATCCTTATTGATACTTTCAGAACCACAGTGAAATAAGCCAGTAGTAGTAATTCTATTTTGTAGCACAACTGAAAAAAACAGAGGGCCAACCAAAGACATTAGTTTAATCTAGAATACTGTATCCCTATCTGCCTACATGAGAGAATATGCAATAATCTTTAAGGATTAATACCAGGTAGTAACAGATACTGAAAACGTAAAGATTTCTTGCAAACAAAAGAGCAAATTATTAACTGGAGAATTGGACGAAGAAATGTATACAGATGAATGCCAGTCTAAGAAGTTATGAAGTTATAACAGAGTACTGTATTATATTAAAAGAGCTATGTTTAGTCTTCAAAACTGAGTTGATAAACAGTAGGGAAACATAATCAAACAGTGTCATATAACAACTTAAAAGGAGTAATGTGAAACTGAATTAAAATTATAGAGTTACTCCATAGATTCCTATGCTGCAAATGTACTGGAGCTAGTAGCTTTTTTTATTTTTGTTTTACAAAATGATTGTTTAAAGGTTGAGAAGAAAGGCTAACATTTGCATTTAAATGAAGATTCTTTGTGTAGAAATGGTGATTGCTGACCTTTGCTCTTGCCTCAAGTATATAATTCCATGAGTTGCTAGGTTTTGTTGTGGTTGTCATTGAAAGTTTGGGGACTCAGACATCAAAGCAATCAGATAAAAACAATGTAAAATGAAAGAAATCAGCTAAATGCTTATCATTGGTTCCCAGACTGGATACTTGATTAGGCTTCATTATCCATTTTGCAATCATTATTTCTTCTATATTTTAAGTCTTTTTTTTTCTTTAGTAGATGGTCTTTACCAAAGAAAATTTGAGGGTCATGATAGCCTTAGCATCAGTTGACAATGAATGTTAATGAAAACTCTATGAATTTGTTAAAGAAGTATTAGGAATAATTGGCAATTTGCAAGTTTTCATTATACAGGTCAGAGCACATTTTAATTTTCTGTAGGAATCCCAAAGCCGATTTCAATTCCTACTGAGTTGAAGTCAATGGGAAAAGCTCAGTTTCATCCACCATGGGCTCCATTCCAGCTGTGACAATTTTCAGGTAATGATAGAAATGCTTTTCAGATGGTAGCGCAGGACTGACTTAGGTTAATTCCAGATGGTCAATTTTACGGGTAGCGTGCATGGAATATAATTAGTTATCCATATGTGGGTGTCATCTTTTTCTTATTAATCAATGTTTTAATTTCCATGTTTCTCTTATGGGAGTAATCTAGGACCCAAACAAAAGAAAACAACAACATAAAAACAACAACAACCCAGGAACATGAAATATGAATGTTTCATTACCTATGGCCTTCCTGCATAAATTACCCCTGTATTTAGTGAAGTGAACTAGGATAGGGTGAGAGAAACGGGAATGTTAGTTTCATAGGAAAAAATACAGAAACCTGACAACATCCCATCGTGATTAACCCTGTGTTGTTATCAGTGTTTAATAGTGCAATTTTTCTGACACAAAGTATTTAAAGCAAATCAACTATGGGAGTGATATACCAGTAGCACTTAAACTTATATATCTTTCCACATGCTTGACAGCCCTCTCTAAGTCAGCACATTGTCCCCAACAATCTGGTCCCTCATTTTACCGGCCTCATCTATTGCAGTTCTGCAAGTGATGCAGACGAACAGTTATAAGGAGATAAAAGGCTTGTACCTAGATAGCCTTAATGTGCAAGATAAGATGAACGAAATGAAATGTCAGGTCAAATCCTAATCCACAATTTTCAATAAAGTTTGCAGTGTCTTCTTTATCATTACGTCAAATTCTAGAGGACAAGTTGCATGTGCTGCACAATCTTCTCCTTCAGGTCATTAGGTTGCCCTTAGGGATGTCCTAAGTGAACACTGTGCAATGTTTTCTTATGTTGTGTGAAAAGGATGCTATCTTGAATATTTTTTGTTCAAGACATAATAAAGTGGTCTTTGTCTGAATGAACTATGAATTGAGTGAAACCAATGAAAAAGGAAATATTTAAATCTGGACCCATACAATTTAACATTGATTGACATGTCCCTAGAATAATTTCTTTTAGAACTTTGATCTAAAACAGCTTTTACCTATACTTGATAGTGTGGTAGAAATTGTTTGACCCATGTATTTATTGTGTTCCAAGACAGGATAGAAAATAGTGTTCCAAACATAATGTTTTTCAAATGTTTCTCTTGTTTTCAACATTAGGAAGCAATTAAATCCACTAAAATAATTTTTGGTTTGTTCAAACCCAAAAAGAAGTATGATCAGCTGAGCCAAATTTGGGGCATTTGTTTAACTGTGAATTTTAAAACATTATTGCAATTCGCCAGCTTGGCAGCTCAGTCAGAGAGCTGCTGTTATTCTTTAGCATGGGACTTCCAATGCCTCAATCCCAGTATGGGTAAGAAACAGGCAGAAACTTTTCTGGATCTGGTCCTGGAACTCTACATCTTGCAAAAGCTGCTAAACAGCTAAAAATCAATTTAACAGAGAAACCTCTTGAAACTGTGAAGTCTTCAACTCCAGTAAATACTGCAATTACTTTTGCAAAGCAGAATTCTTTGTCTCTTATACTGGAGCAACAGAGACTGCTACTTATAGTTTGAGAAGTTAAACTTTAAATAAACTAGTATTGCTTGAAGTTATGTTATGGTTCTAGTCAGACCCTGATAATTTTCTGTTAAAAATTATAATTGTTTTATGAGAGTTGGTGACATTTTATTCCAGAGGCAGAATTCTGATAGAAGAGCATCAGGAGTATTGGTGAATGGTGGTTTTCCAACTCTTTGGAGTAACTTCCTCATATTTTTATGTAAGGATGCATTTATTCAAGAGGCAAAACATAGTGGAAGAAAATAATGTTTGAAGAGTTTCAGTTAGTTGTACTTCTGAATACCTGCTCTTGAGAGAAAGCCTGATCATAGTATCAAATGCTGCAGACCAAAAATGCTTAAATATGATGGTTGCCCTTCTTGTGCCTCTTACTTATGGTACACATATATATTTGCCTTGTGTGTTTAGGATTGCAGTCTATTTGAGAAGCAGAAGATTTGGTAAAGGCATCCTAAAATTTTATATCATATATATATATATATATATATATATATGTATCTTCGGTTCTTTTCGGGTTTTCTCCCGCGTAGAATTGGTGGTTTCTTTCGCAACGTTTCGACGAGATCCCACTCGTCATCTTCAGGCTGTACGTTCGGGTTCACTCTCTTGTGCTCTATGGGAGCTCGCAGCTGTTTTCTTCCTTTTAACTGTCGGCAGAGGCATGGCCTGATTGGTTGG
>JANHFL010004272.1:3232-32168 GCA_032468155.1 Oxyrhabdium leporinum
CCTTCCTTCCTTCCTTCCTTCCTTCCTTCCTTCCTTCCTTCCTTCCTTCCTTCCTTCCTTCCTTCCTTCCTTTCCTGAATCAGCACTCTTTTTAAACACAAAGAATCCTTTCATTTATGAATGGACATATTTAGGTCCAATTGAATCTGTTGGCACCCCCAATAGTTCATATAATTATCCTAATTTTACTTACCCACTTCCTGTTTCCACTTCCTTCTTTGTCTATGGTCCCATGATTATTAATACATGGCTCCTTATGCTCCAATTGTTGTTCAAAATTGTTGTTTTTGGAACTAATAGGTGTTGCTTGAGAACCTTTACGTTTATGAATCTTATAATTTCCTTGAACTTGTCTTGCTTTCTACCTTGAAACTATTTGTTTATATGGATATAGGTGTGAGAAACTGGCTATAGATCTTTGTGTATTATGCTTATTCATGTAACAAAATGATAGCCAAGGACTGTAAAAACAGTATGGAATATACCATTTCAGGCTATAGAGTGGACTATCCATTTTGAATGCATACTGCATTGTAAAAATAGTATTTAGTTTTGTTATCACAAAAACGTATTCCCCCAAGGAGAAACATATTAACTAATCCCTTGCATGTTAATTGGAATTTTCTTTGGAATCTGCCCCCTAAAGTGTTACAGTCTATTTTACCTTAGCCTGCAATATGCATAGACAGGGCACTTTTAATTATGCATTTTAATACTGCTACTGTGTATTTAAAGGAAAGTCTATGATATTAGGATGGCTGTTTCCCATAACAAATTTTGATTTAAAAAAAAAATCCTTAACAAAACAGTCCAGCTTGTAGAATTACAAATAAGCTCCGTAATTAATGTCATAACTATTATTTGTACCTTACTTCCAAATCTACTTATACATCAGGTTAAGCTAAACATGCATGATTTCCCTTTTGTAGGAAAAAACCTTCATCCTCATTCATTTAAGCTCCACTAAAACTCCAGTTTTTGTCTTAAAATGACTGTAGTAGCAGAAGAGGGCTATGGACTTTACCCTCTATGTTCCCCGAAGGGCTCTTGGAAGGTTATAAGATCTGTCATTCTCTTCCTAAGCATTTTTGTTGACAGAGTCCTTATCTGCGTACACAATATCTTGATTTCAGCCAATTTGGAAGGGCTCCTAAGGCTGAATCCTTTAGCAGAGTGCAGCTAAGTATCGTAATCCTTTTCCCCAGTTTAGATTTTCTCGGATTTTCAACTATTAATGCTGCCGCTTTAACAGAACTTGCCCCCCAAAAGAATCCACAAGACAGGTTTTTCAAGATAACAACTCTATACTGCTTTTCTCTCTCTGTGTAGGGCATGCAACCCTTCCTGGGTTGTTGGACTTTATGAGAGACTATTATCAAATATTTTAGCAGCACAGTATTGAACACTGTTTGGTTTCAAACCTGTGTAGATAGCAATGCTAAAGTTTGCTTTTATATTCAGCTTTGCAATGATTTTATTGTAATGCTACAACTATGTAAAAACAAATAGTGGCAAGAGTTTAGACCTTAAATCAATAAGCTGCAGAATGAATTATTCTAAAGAGAGAGATTGATAGCTTAGTAAGAGTTTGAACATGGATTTTCACTGGTGTTATTAAGGGTGACTGAGGGCTAACTATATCCTGTCTTTAATCAGTAACTTGTCTGCAGAGTCTGTGTTTTGATCAGTCCTGCCTAACATAACTCTGATAACACTGTCCATGGGGTGACTTTGAAGATGATTTGGGAACTGGTCCAAAACACAACAGCTAGAACTTTAATTTGCAGGGCACAGAAGACATAGGCAACACTATGTTAGTTATCAATCAATCAATCAATTTTAAATAACTTCTTCTAAAAATGCACAGTTATTTTACCTCCATTAGCATTGGTTGACTATATTATTTTCTTAGCTCTTATGCATTTTAGTCTTTTCTATTAATGGTTGCAATTGTTCTTATTTTTATTGAATATTGTTCAACACCTGAATTCACTTGTTGAGATCAGTGGCTATATAAATTGATTAGATAAATAAAATAAATAAACATAGCTATGAAACAGAACATTTGAAAAAAAGTAATTATAGTGAGGTTACTCAATGTCAAAAGTGCAGAAGAGACTACATTGTGTGGTTTCATACATTATCTGTTAATTCAAACTGAATCTGCATGCGAGAAGGTCATGGAACCACAGACATGAATCCCACAATATTCACAACATCAGGACAGTATAAGCAATTTTTCAGGAATGGATTTTCCAGAACTAGTGGTTAGGAATCCCTCCTGAATTGTTGGAGACTTAGGTTGAACCACTTTTTCAAGACTGGTAAATGCACCTGTTGTTTGAATGAAATGACAGGAAGCATATTCTGGAACAGGAATGTTTACAAGGGATCAAAAATATCCAAAACAATGACCACAATCATGGTGATTGAAGCCCTGACCATTTTTATGTATGTCTGAAAAGCACTGGGAGGCACAAGGACAAAAACTAGATTTGACTTCATTTTATTTTTAGTTAATTTTTATTTTATGCAGACAAAAACACTCTCTCTTTTTCACTTGCTATGTCCCATGATATCATATGAAGCAATCCCATGATGTACCATAGCAATTCCACAGACCTTATGAGAATGAAACATTATGTCTGGTATAAATTGCAATGCAAAGGACTGAGTAGTAAAGGGGTATCCTGAAAATTGGTCTCTTGCATGACCAGGAGCTCAATCTCTAAATAAAATGACAGTGTTGGATATAAACTACTGTTTTAGGCAGCAGTTTGGTTGAGAGGGAGAAACAAATCACATTGATTATTTATTTATGTAGTGTGGTTTCACTCAATAACAATTCATTCGATTTTATTATTGTAAAGGGAAAAAGTACAAACAGCTAATCATGCAGTGGCAGGGCCTAAGAACGATAGTGTCTCAAGGATTTTTTTTTTTTCTTATGCCACCCCCTAGACAATTCCAGCATATCTGATCAGTTAAGAAAGAGCTGCTTGAATAATCCCTGGCTTCAAGTGGCTCTCAGAAGAGGAGAAAGATTTAGAGATCAAATCCAATTTTCATATAAATAGCACCATTTTTTTATGGTTTCTATGCTGCCTAAAGTCTGAATTCAGAAAAGACAGGGAGCTTTACATAATGACTACCTCTTGTAGCTATCCTCTGCCAAATTGTCCATTTTATAATTCATGTATTTTTTATATTAAAACTAGAATAAACTACTGTTATTGGAATTCTTTTTAAAAAAAAATTCAGAGAGGGAGATAGGGAGAAGAATATAATGTTTTTCTAATGTTATAAAGGACACTCCAGTGTTTAAGACAGACAAAAATCCCTCGAGTAATCAGGTCAAATGCAAATTCAAAGTAATATTATAAAATGCACTTTCTCTTTTCTTTTGTTACAGTAAGTAGAGCCAGTGCCTAGAGTTTAAATTTTCCTAGACTTAAATATAAAATTAAACTTAAAAAAAGCATTAAGGCTTGAAACATCAAGGATATTCAGCAAATAAAAGATGTCAGGTTGTACTGTTTTATAATATTGTACAGTCCTTAAATGGTGACCTCACCATGTTGTTCTTACAGAATCATTCTTGGGGGAATGAATGACAAAAGCCATGATGGTTGTAATTATCATACCTTTGTAGCTTTAATACGGTATGCTTTCAGTGATCAAACATGTGGTTGTGGCCACCATTGTGACTTTTTTGACCCTGCCTTGTCACTGAGTCCCTGGTTCAGCCCATGTTAAAGGATAATCTACCATGCCCAAGAAAGCAGTTGCAAGCATATATCTTGGTATATGAATTTAATAAGATAATATTATGATTACTATAGCTGATTACACAATCAGACAGATGTTTAGACTGGATTTTGCATTTTATCCACCTTCCCAAGGACCTGAGATAGGCAGGTGTTGCTGTTTGATGATGTTAAAACATACAGTTGCAGGATGTGAGCTGTTCCTAGTAAGGATGCCTTTTGCAATTGACTGATGATGATTTTGTCAATGCCAATGATTTCAAGTGGGGCTCCAGGTATTTTGGGATTGCATCCAAGGTGCCTATCATTACATTGGTACAATCTTTCCTTTCTTTTGCCACTGTGATCTTACTTCTATTTGTCAATCTTTTTATTTTGTGAATTTGTCCAGTTCTTTCTTTCTATTCTGTATCTCCAGGTAATGCAACAGCCACAATCCAGACTGGTAGAATCTTTGTAGCTTCTCTACTTTTGGGGATACCTTCTAAGTAAACTTTCAATATCTCAATATCCTGCCTTCTCTTTGTATAATCCTACATTGTTTAGATCCTCCTTGCTTTCAACACATTCTCAAGACTAGAAGGAAAAATTTAAAAAGCTATACTAGATTATTTGAACAAAAGGGAATCCAGAGTATTTTATGGAGTTCTCATCTCAGAAGGTTGTCTCATGGTTTCATCATGGTTTCAATTTACAGCCAGCATTGCATTTATCTTCCACTTACCCAGCTCAACCTGTCTTCTATGATTTGTGGGAAATAAAGTGAGGGAAGAATTCCTATGTAAGCTAGCTTGAGATCCAAGGGAAAAATGTGATGTAACTCTAATGTTGTTGCTATTGTTGTTGCTATCCTAAGAAACAAACATGATGGCCTCATTGCATGTACCCTAGAGGTTCCTGCTGTTATTCAAAAATAAAACTCTTAAGTTTCCCCTTTTCTGCATTGGTGATGATCGGCAGTGGCTATTGTTCTGATCAAAAAAGTGGTCTATGAATTAAAAACGAAGAATGAATTCCTTTAGTAAGTGTGTGGATGTTGTGAGCTCTCTTTGTTCCAACACAAGTGCTTGCCTACCATTTCTGTGGAAATTATATGATCATCTTTCTCTTTGCGTTCACTGGAAAAATAAAACACCGGTTTTTAAAAACTATTAATTCTGCATGGCTTTGTATATAGATTCTCCATCTTTAATCTCGGGAGTAGTGATAGTCCGTAAGAAGACACAAGGCATCCCTGTCACGGGTACCAATATAAACTTATTTTTTAAAGGAGACAATAAAAATGTAAAAGATCCCCATAAATTTGGGTATTCCTGCTCCAAATTAGTCTCATGAGTTTTGGCAATCTTATGAGGTTTGAGCCATTTTTAAAAATCAATTTCTTATTTAATTCTGGGATCCTGTGGCTACTATGTTTGATGGCATCTGCTTATGCGACGGTCTCCGAAGGATTTCGTGATATTTGGAGACACACATAGGCTTCCATAACTAGCCAGGATGATGCCAAAACAAGATATGTGCTGTGGCGTCACAACATAAGCTCCACCCTCTCATACCTGCATTGCAACACTGCATGCAAATACGGCAAAGGTGGAGCTTCCATCCTGGTATTTTTTTTATTATTATTATTTGTCCCTACAAACACCAACTACATGGCAATCCAAGTCCAATACTTTTTGATGATATTCTTCGCTGAGAAAGACTGCAAAGGAGGAGAAGGTAGAGATAAAGTTAGATGGACTCAGAGAAAGCAATTCTTGCAAGCCATCAGGTCATAGGAATGTTTGGGGTGCCGTTTTTGAACTTAATCCACAGCAATATGAATACAACCATCTCTTCTCTGGGAGTCAAAGTGGTTCAACCACATCTGCTATGTCATGACGTCTGATTTGCATTCAAGGACGAGGAAAAACCCTTTAGCAAGGAATAAAACCAAACTGGGAAAAAAGAGTTACCTCAGATTGTCTGGGAATTTTGTGATCAATCAAAAAGCAGAAATAGTAAAGCTAACTCACGCACAGCATGTGGGGTTAGAGAAACTAAGGGGTGGGGGTGGGTCAATTGCTGCACCTTGTTGAGGTGCACAGTCTGGTTGGCCTTGATTTTCTTTAGTTTCTGCCCCTCTGCTTTTTTTTGTTTTTGTTTAAAAAAAAAATGGTTTTTGCCGCTCTGGAGTTGCCAGATGACCAGATATTCTCCTTCTTGCTCCTGTGAGGTCAATTCTTGAAGAAGGTCAGTACAGCTCTCTTGATGTGTCCTGAGAAAAAGGCATGAGGGCATGTCTACTGCAGGGATCCCCGTGCATTGTAGAAGTCCGGGACCGGCAGGCCAGTGTGAAGTGTTACCTGAAATCAAGGACAGATTGGACAGTGTGCGACCTGGATGGCATTTTAGATCAACTTTTTATCAGCTAGATTTTGTTTTTCCATGGTCGCAGAACCAACTCTCAGTGTACAAATCAATAAAAACACACATATTCTCCCAAATATACAAGAAATTGATAGTGATTTGGTACAAGAATGATAGTTAAATGGGAAGATATTAAATTGTACATCAAAATGTAAACAGCTAAGACACTTTAACTCCCCATGAGTTTTAAAACTGCCAGCTAAACAAGTGCTTAAATTTTTCTTACCCTGCCCAACTTTGGCTAGACCAAGATCATATTTTTTTTAACTGAGCCGTTTACTGGATTATGCAGTTACAACTGTAGAGAGGTTTTTTTTTAATCCTACAGAAAAGCAAAATGTAGTCTTAAGCTGAATGGTTCCCTATGAAATAAAATGGAGAAAGAGATGGAATTTGTAGGGTTGGAGACTCATTTGGTCCAGAGTAAATTTAACATTTGCAGCATGGAGCTCCCTGCTTTCTTACACCCTACTCCTCCAAGCTTCCTGACCTATATTATTATGGAACACTGTTTTGAATTGAATTTGGGTGGGAGAGTTGCAAAAGCCCTGTTCTGAGAAGAATTTATAAGGATAATAATCTAGGTAAATAATCTTAATAAATGATAATAAATAATTCTATTGGGAGATTCGTTTCCTCATTCTTCCTTCGCATCCCCAGAATGCTGCATTGAAGTTTAATAATCTATAAGATTTAATGTCTACCGAGAGCTTTGTGGAAAAAATCAATGGCTTCCTGTTCGTGATTGGTAAGTGTTTTTGTCTAATGATACGTGGGAATGACATTGGGAGACAGGAGGAACAGCTGCAGCCAAGACAATGGTCTGATAAAATTTAGTCCAAAGGAGAAGTGGCAAAAGTGTTTCAGAAGGGACCCTCTCTAGTTTTCAGGAGAGTAAAACTGAAGGGTGGGAGAGGTACTTTCAGTCTTGCAAGATTAATGTGATCCTTATAAAGTAGTCCAGACAAGAAGTACAACCAGGAGTACTAGCTCTAACTTGATTGTAAGGTTACATTAACAGAATCTTGTAAGTCTGAAAGTATATCTCTGTCCCCCTCACATTTACTTCCATGAGAATGAGGAAGGATCCTTTCTGAGACTGTTTCGCCACCTGTCCTCCTTTGGACCCAGATTTCATTTATGAGACCCCTTGTCTAGGGGCCCTGTGGCTCTTCTTTCTGTCTCTTAAGGACATTCCCACATACAATTACCCTTTGCTGCAAAACAAATGATGACTGTCAAAAAGCAAAGTTAAGGTGGTGATTCCCCCTCCCACCTTTACTAATGTTATTTTTTCTAACTTAGAACATTTTTTGCCACAACCCTAAAAGATAGAAAAATGGATTCTGAGTGTCAGATTACACAGACTGAGAGTTCAGCTTTGCTTCAATAAGTTCCCACAATTGAAATTTGTCTTCAAATTTCCAATATTTAGGTTTCTCGGTGTTTTCTGAACTTGATTATTTTCTTGCTGACATTTCACCTAGTTGGCTAATGAAATGGTGACAAGCAAATGTCAGTAAGCTCAAGGAGCACCAAGAACCCACGGTTCAATTCCGAGCTATACATGTTCTTTTCTAGTTTCTAAAATTTAACTTTTTCTGCGTAACTCTTTGGCCACAAGGCAGACAAACATTACGTCCATTTAGTTTTCTAAATTGCCCCTAATATAGTGCCACTCAGATAATTATTTATTTATTTAAATGCTCAATCAATGTATATAGCCTCCCATCTCACTTTTACGTGATATTAGGTGGCTTGTAATAAAGATATACTCTGGGAGAGTATCGGGTAGATGCACCTTTGTAGCACTGTTCCTAATAAATTCACCACTATTCATTCTTGCATACCTTGTCACCCATGGGGAAGGGAGCCAGGGAATATTGTCTCCTTTAAATCTGGAGCTGTTTTGGCATATCATAGGCAGGGATAGAAGACTGTTGAGCTCTACTTCCCTCACTCTCAGCCAGTGTGGCCAAAAGGAAGTGACAATGATAAACAACACTTCTGGACCTATGGTCTAGGCCAGCCTAGTAATACGGAGTTACTCTTGAAATTTCAGCCAACGTAGCTATTGCCCAATTCTGGGAATTGAAGTTTATACATGTTGAAGGTGGTCATTTTGAGGAAGATAATTCTAGGTGTTTTGCTTCACTCCAGTTTTTGCCACCTCAGCTCTACATTTTATTCCTGCCATCCGTATAGCTGCTGTCTACCCCCATTGCCACTGCCCATACCAAGACACAACTTCCAACTGGCATTTCTCAATCAGCCAGGTCTCATCCCATCCTTACTTGCACATTCCGGTTGAGACTGACAGCAGGAAAGAATATACCCTCCATATTCTCGAAGGCCACTGGTCCTTGTTGGTCTTCATTGATGGAGAAAGTCAAGGTCCTCCTGGTCAAATCAAGCAAGATGCCTACAGTGGCACCTTTGGTGATACCTCCTTCAGTCCTATTGAAAGAAATGCCAGTTAGCATCTATTTAATTCACACTTCTCCTCTTCCAAATTAAAGGTGGGTTAGATGGATACCCATACATTTGGTTTTCACAACAATTCTGACAAACAAGTCAGACTTAGAGGTAATGATTGCCTCTAGTTTTTCAGTGAGATTTATGGTTCAGTTAAGATTTAAACCTACTTTCCCCATCCTAGTTCAATGTTCTTGACTACTGCTGCATGTTGACATTTGAGGGATCATCCTGCAAGCACATCCAAGTTGGTCTTTTAGATGGCATGGCTCTTTGTGGAGAATGTATGTGTTCCACTAACAGAGGAACACATACATTCTCCACAAAGAGCCATGCTGTTTACTTAGATGCCCAATAGACAGCCCAGTGTTTCTGGTCTAGTGACTGCACTGTAGATATGCTGAAGAATCAAGAACAGGATTCAGCACTGGCTTCTTCTGGAAACTTCTAAACAGTGGCTACCTGAGCAAATTAGAATTGATTGTGGTAATATATGTCTTAGTTACATCAAAACTGTATGTCTACAATGGCCTCCACCTAGGCCTGTTTTTGAAGAGTCTTTAGATCCTTTTTGGTCCAGAATGTAAAATATTAGTTGGGATTTATTATACATTGCCTTGGGCTGAAATCAAGATTTTAATGATTATAGTTAAAGCTCTAAATCAGCTGAAGATCATTCTGGCTGGAAATTATATTTAAGATCTATATACCCACTTACAAAATCACCTGGCACAATCTACCCACAAAGGCAGAAATATGGAAGAGGATGGGGGGGAAAAGATAAAACATTCGTAGTTGATGAAGAATATTTATCTCACGGAGTTTAGGTTGTCCCCAGTCTAGCAATCTTTCATCAGAAGAGGAAAGACAATTTTATTCCAGCAAGTTTCTGCTCGGCTAAGTGCCTACTTTTTTTATTTAAAGATTACCTTTGGGCTTTGTTGCATTTTTATTGCAAGTGGAGTTTGGGCTCAAGAAAATAAAAACAGGCCGAGCATACCTTCACTGCCAAGGTGGAAGACAGATTAAGGTCCTTTCACATGGAATGGATTCTGGATGTGCCAGACTGGCTCCCTTTTAAAAATCCTTGAACTGAAAACTACTTTCCTGTTCTGTCCTCTACCTCAGGATGGGGAACTTCTGGCATGCTTTCTAAGGATTCGAAACATTTCCACTATAGGTAGCAAATGGTGATGTTATAAATGCCAATTTGAATGTCCCAATTCACGCAAGATCAAGTGGATTAGGGAACAGAGTTTCCTCTGATTCACTAAAGCTGTTAACTTCAGTCTGGTTAGAATGATTTGGTTTGATGATGGACTCTCCTTTTCAATAATACAATGTCATATGCTTTTTATGAAGACAGTTTAGTCCCTCATCCCCAGATATTTCAATTTAAAAGATTTCAAGTGCACAAAACAAGAACAACAGTGGACCAATTTGGAGGCAGGTACCTGTTGGTATGTGAGTTGTTATGCATGAACCAGCTTCGGTTATTATCCACATACATGGCCCAAGCCTTGTCATCTTTCCCTAGCATGACATCCTTGAGAACATCCATTCGGGCAACCCCAAAAGCTGGATCGGGGTGGTTGTCATAGCGATCGATGGATAACTCCCAGTAGTGGAGCCCCTTGGAGAAGCCAGTTTTGCCCAACACAACCCGGTCGTCATAGCTGTTGCAGGTAACTGTCAGGTTGTCATTCGAGAAGATGATGTCAGAGTGAGCAGTGCTGGGGTCAAAGGAAAACCAAGCCACTGCAATGCACAAAAGCGCAGAAGAGTTATCAGGGTGACTATAGTGGTAGGCAGAGACATACAGTTGCTGCAAAAAGCATTGCATGCTGCCATGCAGGGAAAGAATTTGGGTCTGCATTCAGGAAAGACCCCCCTCAAAAGGTTTTTGCTGAGTGTTTCTGCAGCAAATCCAAAATGTGGGACAGAGAGGCAAACTGGGTTGGCTTAAAAAGCAAGACGGCCGGAAAAAAAATCAAGTTTTTCAACCCTGAAAACTTAAAGATGTGTAGACTTCAACTCCCAGAATTCTGGGAGTTGAAGTCCGCACATCTTAAAATTGTTGGCATTGAGAAATACTGGGCTGTTCAGAGAAAGCTCTGCTAACAAGCCTAAGGCTTAATGAATGGATGAGCTGAAATGAAATGGAAGATCAAGAATGTGGCCACATATCGTACGACGTTCACCGTGTGAAGGATATCACATAGCATCAGAAGCTAGCATGCCCTGGACCTAACATGCATAATAATCAACCTGGTAGGATTCTACCTGTGGATTTTAGAGTTGAAAGGGGCCATTCAGGCCACTGAGTTCAACCCCTTGCTCAGTGCAGGAATCTAGATTAAAATGCATCCCAAATACACCCTCTCTAACATGGGTGCCACTGTTAAACTGGGACCACATTAGCCTAATATTCAGCTAATGGTTTTAGAAGGGGTCACAAACACAAGGCTATACTGTATGGCAGATATCCAAGTTTAATCAGGCTCTGTAAATTTAAAAAAATCAGCCTTTCATGCATTTTATGAGAAAATGAACAAAAGCACACAAAAAATAATCGCCATTTCACTCAGGGTCGAGACTTTGCAAAAATATTGACTGTTATTCTGTTCTGATATTTTAAACACCTTTTTTTAAGTGGCACCAGGAAAGACAATAAATATTTTAGACCTGGCAAGACTTTAGATGGTGATGAGCCAAGCAAATGTCAGAAATGAAAAAGCCATATCCTAAAGCAATTTCTATATCACCTGAAACAATGTAGAATCATCCCATAAAACCTCCTTATTTGCAGCTACTGTATATTTACTTCATGAAAGTCAGCCAGTGGGCCAGAACTTGCTACTGCAAGCAATTGTAATGCTGCGACTCTATTAAATAGCAATAGCACTTAGTCTTATATATCACTTCACAGTGCTTTACAGTCCTCTCTAAGTGGTTTACAGAGTCAGCATATTGCCCCCAACATTCTGGGTCTCCATTTTACCGAGCTCGGAAGGATGGAAGGTTGAGTCAACCTTGAGCCGGTGGGACTTGAACTGCTGAACTGCTGGCAATCAGCAGTCAGCAGAAGCAGCCTGCAGTACTGCACTCTAACCACTGTGCCATCATGGCTCTTGTTTAGTTTCAGAGCTGGAATGGAGATATTTATATATCCCAAAATGAGAGGGCAGAGAAAGGCAGTTTGCAGAGTGAAATACAAAGGGGAAATGGTAGCTCTTAAGAGCAGTTTTAACACACCTGGCCACCTTCCTTCTTTAATTGCCTTCCTGACTCTATAGAACTTTTATGTATTTAGCACATCTTATCTGCATAGTTGAAAAGATACCACAACACAAGAGGAACATAATTCTTGGTGTCATGCCACAAACATGTAAAATAAACACACACATCCAGTCAATGCCAATCAATGCAGTTTGCCTATACACACACATATACACACACATGTTCCCCATGCACCCAAAAGAGCTCATACCTGCTACCATTTTTTTAATATCAACTGTTGTCATTCCAAGTGGAATGCATAAAGGAGAATAAGCAATAAGTAAAATTGGCAATTATACACAAACCAAAACTTCCAATTATGATCTTTACAATATTCACACATGAAGGTTAACTGCATCATTTCTCTCTTGCTTAGCTCTGCTTCCAGAGCTGTTCCATCAGTTGGGTGATAACAAAAACCCTACGTAATTATACAAAAGGAACAATGAAGACCACATAGCTGTACAGATGGGAAGGGAAAGGTATGAGCAAATCAACTTAAACCAGGATGGATTTTTTTTTTTGTTTTGTTTGGATCATCTGCCTTTCCAAAAACTCTTTCAGAACCAAATAAAAATTGAACATTCTTCAGTTTCCATATGATTTAATAAAAAAAATATTCAGGCCTCAATTTCTTTATTGCAATAGCTGAATCCAAGTCCAGGGAATTTGGTTTAATAACTCTGGACTGCTTCTGAGTCAATAGTGGGTAAAAGTCCACCATTTGTAGCCACGTTCATTGGCTAAAAAATGGAGTCAGGTGTTGAAAAGGAACCTTGAGTAATTAAATGTTGGTGGCAAGCCACTGACTTCTTGAGGCTTGATCTTTGATTTTTTTTTCTTGGCTTGTTACAGCTGATCACAAATTTTCCCCAGCCCTACATGAACTTCCAATCTGCAGACTAAATACAAAATAGATGCATTTCGCAGAATGCATCTCAAAGACTTGGAATACCCTTGCCTATGCTTGCTTTGGAAGCCCTTTTTGCTTCGTAATTGTATAGGATTTTCACTGTAGAATTCCACAGCCCTTGCATCATACATTTCCCTTTCCCTGTGTGCTTGGATTGGTGCTTTCCACTCTGGGCTACTATTTTGAACATCCCAGTTAGATGACCTAATCAATAGAAAAGCCTCAAATCTGTAGGGATCTAAATCCTGTCTTCCTGGGAGGTCCTTACACCAAAAGAGGATTCAGAAACCTATTAGTATACTATAGGAGAGTGTAGGAATGTATGTAGAATGTATGTAGGAAAGATGCATGATGTTTTGACCACTGAAATAAATGAGGGAGTGTATTAATTAAGTTGCGTATCCATCAGAGCCTGTTGCCTGCTCTCTCTTCAACAAACTAACCCTTGTGATCTTCCAAGTCTCTCTCACTTTGAAATCCCCTCCATGGAATATTCTGCAGTATCACCCTTGTCTCAGAATGGTCACACACTATAGCAGTACAGACATTGTCTTAGACTGAATGTAGATCTTTGCACAAACAAGAAAGTTGGAGAAACAAGAGACCAGAATAAAGGCCACATCACTGAAGTGCAACAAATATACTTGCCTAATTGGGAGAAAGGTCCTGACTGAGCCTCAAAACCTATAAAGAGATACTACATTTCACACACTGACACCAAGAAATTGCAACCAGACGCAAGCAACAGTGGATGCTTGCATTTATCAGGTATACAGGTAGCCCAGTTTAAGAACAGATTCCATTCCGGAGGCCTGTCCTTATGTCAAAGGTGTATATAAGCCAGAACAGCATTATTTTTAATACTGTGTAAATAATATTGTGTAATGAACTTTGACCACTGTGTATTTAACTTGGATCACTGGGTATTTAACTCTAATTTTGCTACAATGGGCTCCATTCTGAACTATGGGTCATCCATAAAATGGGGCGTTCTTAACCCTGGGACTTGTTGTACAAGCAAATTACTCCAAAGCCCAAAGACGTGATGTAAAAACAGAGCTGTCTCTGTTTTCCATAGGAGTTGGCCTATGGAAGATGTATGTGAACCTGGACATCCAGAATTCCCAGTTGGCCCTTGGAGCTAAGCGGCAGCGGAATCAGAGCAAACTGAGACAGTTGTTGTTCACATTGTGCTTCCTTAGTTCAATGAAGATGGAGTGCATCAGTGGAAAGTCTCAGCCATGTAAAATGAAATCTCCACATTCAATGGCAGTGTAGCTCAAAGTATCAATTGCTAGAGAGCGAGAATGACAAATGGCTGAAGCTTTGCTTGTAAGGCTTCCTCAAAGCATCTGGCATGTCCCTAAGATGGAATGAGATGCTGAACTGATGGAATGAACTGCAGAGTTAGATGTTCTTAATACAGTATGGAGTTCAAAATTGGAAATTTCTGCTTTTATTTCATCCTCCCCCCCCTCCCCCATTAATTTTCTTTTCGAATAAAAGCAGAGTTAGAAAGAATTCCACCTTTTTATCTATCACTCTTATGTACTTCCCCCCCCCCGAGCATCTAGACTTGAAAACAATAATGTACGCAGAAGTAAGCAATTGTATGCATAATTTAGTTTGCATAAATGTGTGCTTAGAAATGTGGCGGTAGAATTTTGCACATGAATATGGAAAATGCAACACAGCCCTGTTTATAAGGATCCCATAAGGCCTTTTAAATGTTTATGAACCTTTACCAGCTTGGAAAATTGTGAACTCATATATTATACAGTACATTTGCTCCATGAATAGCACAAAGAGAAGCAGACGTTTTCAATTTGGGAATGAGGCCCTCCCAACCCATCCCCTCTGAACTTTGTGCCCACATTAATATTAGACTCCTGCAAAATATGTAAATTCCACATACAGGAAAACAGAAAGAGTCATTAACACTCAGTACACCGGACGAGAGATCAAAACATTCAAGTATGAAAATGTGGAAAGCCAAGGCAATGGGATGCAGAACCCATAAAAGCACAATGGGGAAACAGTATAACAAAGATAACAAAGGCCAGGTGGTGGCCCCTGGTGTAGCCCAGAAACTGAGATGCTGCATCGTTCCTCTTTTGAAAGCACAGAGGTGTCAGAGCTATGCTCCTTCATTTACAACAATGGCAGGAAGGACCCAATAGGATAATTCAGAACGGAAAGGAAAAGACAAGACACTGGCTATTGTGCAGAGCTAATCATGACCGCAGAAGGACCTCAACTTTGCTTAAGTCTCAGTGCATGCCTTAAGAGATGATGGCTTCATATACTCTTGGGAACCTCAACAGTATGACTGTGGATCCAATTTGTCCACACACTCTTCCCTTAGGGCCCACCAGGTTTCCTGTCCTACTTGCCTTTCTTGTTTTATGACTGCTCCCACTTATTGTGGCAGTCGTTTATTGTTGAAAGCACCCTCCACCACCTCCCCAGAACTCCTGTAGACCCTACAATATATTCTGAACATTCCAAATGTGCCTGCTGGCTTAAAGGTTTAAAGACCTGTGGGAAAATCCAATAATGCTGCCTATCTTGGAAAGAAGCAGGGGGTTATGACTTCGGACAAAAGCACAGAGCCAATATCTAGAATTGCTCTCCTTCTGGGCCATCCACTTGCTAAAGATTGAAAAATGACAGGATTTGGCACTCTGGTATGATTCCTATATTTTTTAAACAACGTATTCTGATTAGGCTGCCTTCATCTCATTTCCAATTTAAAATCATGTTTTCCCTCTTTTCCAGACACATTTTTTTTTTGCTGTGGACATGATATACAACAATTCCTCAAGAATATGGTTGATGGGATGTGCACAGTTCGGATTGGCCATTTTAGGTTTCTACAGATGCTACGCATTGCCTTTCATGGCCAACTTTGATTTGGACTGGAGAGGATTCTGGACATCTGGCTGCCACAGAGGTGTCTTTCTAAAAAATGTCCAACTGGCACTTCAGAATACATGGGTTTGTGCTCTTTGAAAATAGACCTGTATTTAAACACAGTTTTACTGTTTTTTTTAAAAAAGAATGCTAGATGTGTATTTTTTTTGAAGGGTGTTAATACTGTATTGCATAGAACATCTGGGAAAGAGGGCTGGCTTCTTCTGGTTGGGGCCCAATGAATGCATTGTAGGTTTTCTTCTAGTTCTGCTGAGAAGAGTTTTTGCACCACTATACTTTTATCTCTTTTTATTACAGTCCTTTGCCTAGTTCTATGCAAATTGCTTAGTCTTTCCAAGTTTAGCCAACAATGGCCATTCCCTGCCTGCTTTGATATCTCCTTGAAGTATTTACCAATTTGGGCTAGGTATGTGACTGCAACCTCAAGTTTATCAGATTACAGATTACAGATTAACAGAATTGGAAGGGACCTTGTAGGTCATCTAGTCCAACCCCCTGCCCAAGCAAGAGAACATACACCATTTCTGACAAATGGCAGTCCAATCTCTTCTTGAAAGTCTCAAGTGATGAAGCTCCCACAACTTCCAAAGGTAAGCTGTTTCATTGGTTGATTGTTCCCACTGTCAGAAAATTTTTTCTTATTTCCACGTTAAATCTCTCCTTGCTCAGTTTCCATCCATTATTCCTTCCCTGGCCTACAGATGCTTTAGAAAACCGCTCGACCTCTTCCTCTCTGTGGCAGCCCCTCAAATACTGGAACACTGCTATCATGTCTCCCGTGGTCCTTCTCTTCACTAGACTAACCAAGCCCAGTTCCTGTAACTGTTCTTCATATGTTTTAGCCTCCAGTCCAGGGGTGGGCTTCAAAAACTTCAGCAACGGGTTCGCTGCTCGGTTGCTGGGTGGGAATGGCCATAGTGGGCGTGGCCTAGCCAGCCTCCTGAACCATGGTGAAGGGGACATTTTCACCTTCCCTGAGGTCCACAGGCTTTCCTGGAGCCTCTGGGAGGGCGAAAACGGCCTTCCCCCGGGCTCCGGATGCTCTAAGGAATCCCATTCTTCTCCCTCCCCAAGCCTCTGCGCGTGCCCTGCACTTACCTGCATCCACAGCGGGCTGCATGGAGACTCCTGGGAGGGGGGGAGGGGCAGAGTGGGAGGGGCCAGCCAGGAGTGGGATTTGGGAGTTTGGCGATCCCTGCAGAATCTTCGCTAAGGGTCCACCTGAACCCCCGCAAACCCCCAGAAGCCTACCCGTGCTCCAGTCCCCTAATCATCCTGGTTGCTTTTCTCTGCACTTTTTCTAGAGCCTCAACATCTTTTTTATAGTGTGGTGACCAAAACTGGATGCAATACTCTAGGTGTGGTCTTACTAAGGCTTTATAGAGTGGTATTAGTACCTCATTCGATTTTGATTGTATCTCTCTGTTAATGCAATTTAGGATTGCATTGGCTTTTTTGGCTGCCGCTGCACGCTGCTGGCTCATATGTAGCTGGTTGTCCACTAAGACTCCAAGTTCCCTCTCACAGTTATTGCTCTTAAGCCTGGTTTGTAATGAGAGATAACAATGAGAAATCTACTACACATTGCCATCACATGACAAATTGAAGAGGACTGGGATTGAACACTTTGTTAGAAGATCACCTCGTTTACGACTCAGAACACAAAAAAACAAAGGAGACGTCGCTTTCGTTGTCCAAAAATACTAGTAAAGAGAATTCTTAGGTACAGTCCAGTCAATAATGGAGCCCTGTAAATTAATTTCTGCTGACAACCTTTTAAAATAACATTTATTCGAGTTTATGTTCCAATAATTGATACTGAACAAGAGGAAGACGACAAATTTAAGGGTCAAGTTTAATTTGAAATCAACAGAACGTGAAGGAAGAGATGTTGCCTGTGGTTGCAACCTGCTAAGCCAAAGCTGAAAATAGTAACGAGGAAAATGTAGTTGGATTACACAGCCTAGGAAAGAGTAATGAAACAGAAGAATCAATTATCGGTTTCTGCCAATACAATTATTTCTTCACTTCTAACATATTATTCAAACAACCAAAACAATACAGGTAGTCCTCAACTTACGACCACAATGGAGCCCAAAGTTTCTGTTGCTAATATGTTAAGTGAATTCTGCCCCATTTTATGATTTTGCTTGCCATGGTTGTTAAATGAATCACTGCAGTTAGTAACACAGTTGCTAAGTGAATCTGGCTTCCCCTACTGACTTTGCTTGTCAGAAGGTCACCAAAGGGGATCACCTGACCCCGGGACACTGCAACAGTCATAAATACGAGTCAGTTGCCAAGTGTCTGAATTTTGATCACATGACCATGGGGATGCCGCAACAGTTAGGGTTGCAAGTGTGAAAAATGGTCATAAGTCACTTGTTTTAGTGCCATTTTAACTTCAAATGGTTACTAAATGAACTGTTGTAAGTCGAGGACTACCTGTACACAAATACAGTATCCATGGACGTTAGCGGATGAAGCACAAAAAAAATCAAATCAAATATACTATGGATACAAGGAGGTGAGACAGTTCAGTTATGCTGGCAAAGACATCACCAGGGGCCGTGGGATATGTCATGAACGGCTCCTTGGTAAATGCCAAGCCAAGCTAAAAGTGGAAAAAACAAATCAAAACATTTTCCACAGTACGAGTTTGAACATATATTAATACGTTTCAAGAAACTGAAAAAAAAGAAATAAAAGAAATGGCAAGAAATCAGGAATTGCTACGAAGTCCTAAATACAGGAAGTCCTTGACTTACAACCGTTTGTTTAGTCACCGTTCGAAATTACAGCGGCACGAAAAAAGTGACTTAGGACCGTTTTTCACACGTACAACCATTGCAGCATCCCCATGGTCCTGCGACCAAAATATGGATGCTTGCCAACTGGCACGTATTTATGACGGTCGCAGTGCCCCGGGATGATGTGATCCCCTTTTGCGATCTTCTGACAAGCAAAGTCAACGGGGAAGCCAGATTCATTTACTAACTGTGTTACTAACTTAACAACTGCAGTGATTCACTTAACAACTGTGGTAAGAAAAGTCATAAAATGGGGGTAAAACTCACTTAACCACTATCTTGCTTAGTAACAGAAATGTTGTGCTCAACTGCGGTCACAAGTCAAGGACTACCTGTGTGCCCTGAAGTTGAGCAGGCTTTTTCCTTCTCAGTCTTCTGCAAAGCACTGAAGACCTTGCTCCCCAAACCCCCCAAGCGTGGGACAAAATGAAGTGACTTCATATCAGGAGCTTAATTTGGCACCTGGTGGTGTTTTTTTTTTCTCCTAATGTGTTTGCTTTCAATAATATTTTAATGTGGCTTTTATTTTCATTTTTGATTGGGAGGCTTCCAGTGTTTGTTCTAGGATGGGCAGCTATATAAAACTTTGAAATAAATAAAATCTTGACTCTCATTCATAGGGAATTAATGGGGAATCCAAGCCAAGAAGATGTTAAGATGCATGTGAAAACAAACTGACAAGAGACCAAGAAACCAAGCTGCATGTAATAGAAGAGAAGTCAAAGCCACAAAAGCAAAGATTGAAGAAAGGAACTCCACGAAGAATTTCAGGTATCTGAGAGGAGACAAAAGGACCAAAATCACAACAGGTGAACTACATCTCTTCTCCTTAAAAGGAAAAAAGACATCAAAAAACAAGGAAAATCTTCCAAAAGATCTGCAAAGAGATTTCATACTTACATTAATATGCCCAAGGATGCCAATTACATAGTAACAGATTTTTTAAAAATCAAATCAAGATAAAAGGAATATAATGAAACATTCTACAGGAAGAATGTCATTCCTTTATATGAACCTCTAACCTGTGGACTTCAACTCCCAGAATTCCTGAGCCAGTCATGGCTGGCTCTGGAATTCTGGGAGTTGAAATCCACTGTTACATTCCGATGTCCCATGTAAAGAAAAGCCAGCAACACAGGACAATGTGATAATGTTTATCTGGAACGCAGACCCGGCACGAAGCGACCAACCAGAAAGCAATCAAAATCTGTGCTACCGTGGTTACTTCACCACCCCTTATATTGTGCTCCACTTTCCCCACTGTCACCCCCTTCCCCCCCGCTGACTGCTTGCAGTCAATATGGCCACCGCAGTTCAGCCACACCCCCAGCTGCTCATCCCAGCTTATCACACCCTGCCTCTTGTGTCCATCCGCGATCTAACAACCAGCTGCTTTCCCACAGTCTGACATTCAGCTGTTTTACCGTGATCTGACAATCATCTGTTGCTCTGCGAGCCGACAATCAGCTAGGTAACGTCTGGGCCAGCGCTAGCCATCCGGTAGCCCCGTGGATGCAGAATCCGTGCGAAACAGGAAGCAGGCGTGCATCCGGAATGCCGTCCCATCTGGTGGCTCCTTGCCAGGAAGGCAGCATGGCTGCTGATGCTAATGCACATGAGTGCCAGCCAGCCACTCCTCCCCTGCCCAAATGGCAGTCCAGGGTTGACATGCGGCCCGCTACCAGGGGGACGACACCTGGAAGACAAAGGACACCGTTAGCCACCTCCTGGGTACTTGCTTCCCCCCCGGCTTGCCCAGGTGTTGTCGGGGGAACCATTTCAACAAACGAGGGACTTGTACATCCTCTTCCTTCACCCATGAGGCTTCTGATAGAGGATGCCCCTTCTATTGTACCAAATATTGTATCTGGCCTCTATGCCTATGGGAGTCTACAGTATTCGTTCCACCTCATAGTGCAATTCCCCTTCTACCAGGATGGGTGGAGGCGCTTGATTTGGGGCCCCTCGTATGGTCACCATTCTCACTGGACATAAGAGACTACTGTGGAACACTGGGTGGGTCTTACCCAGGAGTGGGGACAGTTTGAGCTCCACGGTAAGGATATTGATGACCTGTCCGATTAGGAAGGGCCCTAAAAATTTTGGGGCTAACGTTCGACTGGTTACTTTGAGTCTAAGATATTTCGTGGAGAGGTACACTTGCTCTCCTACTTTAAATGGGGCCTGGGGGCTACATTTCCTGTCTGCTTGAATTTTATATGCTTCTGTTGCTTTTTGCAATGCCTTCCTGGCACAATCCCACACCCGCCTCATGCCTGCAAGCCAGTCACTCAGGCCTACTTCAGCAGGGACCTCTCAAGGGCACTCAGGTATCGGGACAAACTCGGTTCCGGTCGCAATCCAGAAGGAAGTGAAACCGGTGCTGCTATTCACCGCATTATTATATACCACCTTGTCAAATGGCAATAGATCGGCCCAGCCAGTCTGTTGGTACTTAACATAGCTGTATAGATATTGTTCCACCATTGAGTTGATCCATTCGGCCGCTCCACTGGTAGCAGGGTGGAACACAGAGCTGAGGCCTTGTGAGGATCCCACTATCTTCAGAAATCCCTGCCAAAATCTTGCAGTAAATAGCACCGCCCAGTTGGAGATGATCCTTCATGGCACTCCGTGCAGCTGATAAATGTGGGTAAGAAACAGCTTCACTAGCTTTTGAGCTGATGGGAGGCCAGGACAAGCCATGAAGTGGACCTGCTTTGAGAAAAGGTGGATTACAGTCTAGATCACGGTGTTACCACGACTTTCTAGGAGGTCCACTATAAAGTCCATGGCCAGTTCCTCCCAGGGCTGGGTGGGATTTGCCACCATCTGCAAGAGGTCAGGAAGCTTTCCTGGTTGCTTTTTCATGGTAGCACAAATGGGGCAGCTCCATACATAGTCCTCCAGGTCTTTTTTCATCCACGGCCACCAAAATTGTCGATTTATCAAATGGAGGGTTTTCAAGAATCCAAAATGCCCAGTTGTCCGGGCGTCGTGGCATTTCTGCAACATGGCCAGGCGTTGGAAGTCAGGCACATATATATTCGACCCTTTCCAAGCCAGGCCATCCCACTGCATAAGTAGCTGCCTGTTTGCCTGGAACTAGAGGTCGGTGAGCAGGACTGTTTGTAGGGAATGGGTCATATCGTCCACACCCTTCCCCTGTGGGGGTCATACCCCAGCCCTGTTCGTCCACATGCGCCACTTGTAAAGGCCCCAGCACCATAGCGTGCACCATGTCCTCCCACTTGCCCTTATACTGTGGCTTCCTCGATAAGGCAACTGCCAGGAAATTCCTTCCCCCAGGAATATACTTCAATGTAAAATTGAAGCACGTGAAGTACAGTGCCCACTGGACCTGTTTGGGCGACAGTTTGCATGGGGTCTGTAGGGCCCTGAGGTTTTTATGATCGGTCCACACCTCAAATGGAGTCACACACACCTCCAAGAGATGCCTCCATGTTATTAGGGCCCACCGGACTGCAAAGGCCTCCTTCTCCCATATAGTCCATTGACGTTCTGTGTCGGTAAGTTTGCGGGAGGCGTAGGCACAGGGTTGTAGTCTGCCTGCCTCATTCGTTTGTAACAGAAGAGTCCCCACAGCCACATCACTAGCATCAGCCTGGACTACAAAAGGCTTTGTGGGGTCCGGGAATCTCAGTATCGGCTTCTTAGCGAACAACGCCTTCAGGGTTTTGAAGGCTTGCTGACATGCCTTTGTCCATTTCAACAGGTACCACGGCCTAGACTTCCTAGCTAGGTGTTTGGTTTTCAGGAGGTCCATGAGGGGGAGAGCCACTCTCACAACGGATGGAATGAATTAGTGGTAGAAGTTCACAAAGCCCAAGAAGCTTTGCAATTGTTTCTGAGGGGTTTTTTGTTTTTGTTTTAAATTATTTTTATTGTACATTTTTCATTATTACACATTATACCTTATAAATTTCATTATTATGCATTACACATCACATTGTGGAATTTTCTTGGTTATATATAGGATGTCTATATTCACAGTAACAGTATACCGTGTGGGTGCAGTCTCTACATTCTCTATTAAATATCAATAATATGTCCTATACATACAGTAATTACAACTATTATTCTAGCTACTTATTCATCTTTCTCTACACTTATCCTTGTTATGCATTTTACATTGTTGCATTAGGCCCTCTATTCGGTTTTGTCTATAGTCCATTACTAATATCCATCATCTATAAACATCAACTAGATCCTACCTTCATAGCCAATAAACCTCCAGATAGTCCTATAGTTTACTTATCTTAGTTATTTGGTGTTCATTATTCTATTATACCTCTTTGTTTACATATCTAAATTTCTAGTTTCTGCTATTTTTACCTATTAATAGAGTAGTTTCCCAGTCCTGGGAAAAAAAAGAAAAAAAATCTGTTCTTCTCCCCATTTCTAATTTCTATCCTTATGCTAATTCTTGACGGTATAGCTCCTGTGTTACACAGTGTTTCACATTTATCCCTCATCTCTTGTCCATTTTCGTATCTCCACTCTTATTGACTTCGTGGCATGTCTCCCAAACTCTTCCCATGGGGTCTTGTATTTTCTTTTCTATTTCGTCTTTAACCTAAGTATTTCTTCTATCTCTATTGTTTCTTCACTCTTTTGTGCCTTCAATAGACCTTTCAATGGTCTTTTCCTCATTTCAGATGTATCTTTCTGTGTATCTCCTTCTATCTTTTGGTCTCTCAAAATATAATTCACCATTTCTGTTTCAGCTTTGATTTTCTCTTCTTTTTTATCTTTTTGTATCATTTGTTGTTTGCCCTCCCCTATCTTTTCGTCTGTTCTTTCTATTTTGTTTTGTTTCCTGAGTTTCCTGTTTGTTGTTTAATGTCTTTTGGTCATGGTTTTCTGGTCTCCTAACTACATCATGCATCAATTCTTTGATCTCCCTATGGTTCCTTGTCATCATTTCCTGTATACCTTGGAGAGTCAATTATATTTCTTTTGTGAAACATTTATTTTCCCTTGCAATCCCATTTGCCGTATTTTAATAAATTTGAGATTTTATTCAGTAATCTGTCAGAATCCCAATGTCCCGGTTATATCACACCAAGCTAGCCAATATTAAAACAGTTCAAACTATCACTCTATTAATTAATCCCTTAACAGTCTTCACTTTGTTTCAGAACTTCAAATTGTTTCACACTCACACACTGCCAACATAATTATAATCCTCAAGGTTCTCACAGATGTCTTTACCGTCTATCTCCAAGGGCCAAGTATAAACAATTGCAGATGTGTATTTCAGCTAATTCATCCTGGTCGTAGCAACTTTCACTTCTTCCTCTTTTTCCAATTGTATATTACCTTTGTCAGCCAGCAGGTGTCACTGCTACTTCTTTTCCTCCATTTTTACTTCAAGTAGAATGTTTCCAAATACAAATATTTTCCAATAATTTCTCAAGTCGAAATGGTAGTAAAGATACAATCCAGAGTTTTGGAACAATTTAGTTTTTAAAGTGCTGACCAGCCAATCTGTCCTTTATTTCTGAAATAACTTCTGTTTTCAATTTCTTTTCCTTTACTAATTCTGACAGTAGCTCCAGATCTTTAGTCGCCGCTAATTACCTCTATTGAGTCCCACTTTCTAAGGGGGGGGCTTATTTTAGGGAAAATTCCACAGCCAAAGTTAGAAAAATTTCTTACCTGGATTGAGCACACTGCTACCAGATCTTTCCTTTCTTCCCTTCCAGCTGTCTCACAGCTTCGGTTCAGCCACAATGCCTTCTCGCCGGTTCAAGGGGCTTCTCTTTTTCTCCTCTTCTTCGGGTCAGTCGAGGAGATTGCACTCTCCTTGTGACCACCAAAGCATCCCCTCTACCTTCATCACCCCTACAACGTGACTTTCGGCTCTGTAGAGCCCCCAGACCCGAAGAAATTGGCAGGACTTTGCGGAGCTGCCGCTCATCCCTACCGCTTCGCCACGCGGTCAGCTACTTTCCTCGAGGATATATCATTCTAAAAAATAAAAGCAAACTCTTAATATATGCAGTAAGGATAGTAGTATCCTCCTCCAGGCAGAGACAATCCAGGACCCTAGCGCAGGAGGAAAAAGCCAGGCATTTGATGCTCTTTTAAAGGCCAGCAAGGTTGCCATCAAACATATTTGGGGTGGGTGGAGAGATGTCATTCCATTGTTTCAGAGAAGGGAGCAGACACTTGTCTGCCACGTAAAAATGAGCAAGACGTGTAGATGCCATTGGGGATATCAGTGATCCATTTCTATTGAACCCATAGAAGACTCTATTGTCATTCTCCTTTTCATAACTATACAATGCAGTGTTTTTTTAATCATGACAGCTTTAAGATGTGTGGACTTCAACTCTCAGAATTTCTCAACCAGCATCCTTTCATGTATGCCTAATGGTGGGAAATCACCCACCAATCATGACAGAAATGAGGTTCAGTGCTTTTTCAAAACACTATACAAATAGCCCTTGACTTATAACAGTTCATTTAGTGACCATTCAAAGTTACGGCACCAAAAAAAGGGACTTATGAGCAGTTCTCACACAACTGTTGCCGCGTCCCCATGGTCAGGTGATCAAAATTCAGACATTTGGCAACTGACTCATACTTATGATGGTTGCAGTATCCCATGATCCCCTTTTGCTCTGAGAAGCAAAGTCAATGGGGAAGCCAGATTCATTTAACAACAGTTTGTCTAATTTAACAACAGCAGTGATTCACTTAAAAACTGTGGCAAGAAAAGTCATAACAAATGTTTCACTTAGCAAAAGAAATTTTGGGCTCAATTGTCATAAGTCAAGGTCTACCTGTAGATTCCTGAAGGAAACTGAAATGAGTTGAATTGAATTTGGGATGTACAGAGTTTCGAAGAAGCAGGCACTCATGAAGTACGATCTCGACAAACCTGGCGATCAGCTTTTCACACGTGTGGATGTTGGGGCTTTAAAAGAGCCAGAATCTCCTCTTTAAAATCACAGATATTTCAACTTTCTGTGGGGTTGGGAGGGAGGAAAAATGGATAGTGGAAGAGCTGGATTGAGGAGAGGACATGCTCATAACAGACTAAAATTGCTAATAGATGCCAAGCTGATCCTGCCTCCTGTGGGACATTTGATTGGCCTCCAACAGCATGTTTGGTGAAGTGTGTCAGATTTGATATACTTTAGAATTGCTGCTGGTTGCTATCAGCCTAAGGGGAAAACACACATTTTCACATGTGCTCTCTCCCATCCCCTCCCGGCACCTCCCTTTTAATCCTATCTTTATAACTAAACATAGAAGGTCATATTTATCTATCTTGCATTCAGTCTTGTTGGTTTTATTGCAGTTTTGGCCTCATATCATTTTAAGTCCTAATTCATTCTTCTGTACAACTATCGGAATTCTCAGCAATGGTGCTGCTGGACAGGGAATTCTGGAAGTTGAAGTCCACACATTTAAAAGTACGCCCAGGTCCCTCTTCTACTGTATAATATTGGCTGTCTATCGCAGCTTGAGAAGGAAAATTAAAATGGGCAACTATGGGGAAAAAAGTCTCAGAGACTGAAGTGCTTATGGCTGCAACTACTTTGATTATTGGAAGATCATTTATGATCCTACAGAAGCTAAAGTTGCATTGGACCTTCGTAAGTAATTGGATTAATGCTGAGGTTCTGCAGAATGCTTAATATATTGTTTATATTCATAGATTATATCACACATTCCCCAGTGGCCAAGAAACTTCACAACTTGCCCTATTCAGCAATATTTTTTATGTTAATGGTGTTGTACTTGCACATTTTGTTGTTTTTATTGCTTCACATTCAGCATAATTGGGGATGAGTTGCCCCAAATTTCCCCAGTTTTTTGTGCCTTGCAGGAGACAATGCTTTAATTCCTACTCTCTTTCCATATTTTTCTCACCCTCTTTTCTAAAGAGCGAAATAACTGCTTGATAACAAAAGAGAAATTAATCACCTTTTCTGCCAAATGGAAGAGAAAGCAGTGATTTGATCACCATGTCATCTGGATTTTCAGTTGAAAAGCAGAAAATAGATTATGGCAACTGCAGAGAAAATGGTTAGCCTGGAAGCAATTCTCTTTTCATTGGAAGTGTTTAGAGCTTTCATTCCATGCATGTTTATTGCACATTGCTTGGAAGCCTCAATCATAATTCTTGGTGTGAGAATTACATGCTGTAGTGTGGTTGTTTCTGCTTTGACCCATTTGGAAAAATGAGTGCTCTTTTGAAGTTGTGGTATTTGGTGATCTCTCATTCCAATTTTATCTGCAGTAGCATTATAAAAAGTAGCAAGCCAAAGGATTTGGAATATCTTTCACTAGCTTAGAAAAGCTGGGGGAATTCCAATTTGCAACAGAAATGGCTAGGTGATTGAAACTGCTTGTGCTACGAATGAGTTAATTGTTCTTTTCCTGAAGTCCCCTTGCAGGATGCTAGGTGTAGGCTGCTAGATGTAACTCTTGGATTATATTCCAGCATCCCAGCACAGTTTGGGGAACAAAGATTATGCTAATTCTACAGCATTCTTTAAAACTACTGTAGAAAAAAATAACCTGAAGGCTTTCTTTCAAATTCACAGCAGAAAAGTGGGGAATACATTCTGGTTTATGAGAAATTAAGATTTCATACGCTATGTGAGAGGAAAACAAGACTGCAGTGTTTTCCAAGACAGGAAAAAGGGAACATACAATATTGAACCACAAGATGGGGCTGCCATTACACCCAAAGATTTCAGTATAGGCTATAAGTTTATTTTGCTGAATTTTACTAGGAAAAAGTTGAAACAAACTCCATTAAAGTACTCAGTGACAAGTTATTCCATGTAATAATACACAGTGATATGACAGCAGTGTTCCAATATTTGAGGGCTGCCACAAAGAAGAGGGGGTCAACCTATTTTCCAAAGCACCGGAGGGCAAGACAAAATGCAATGGATGGAAACTAATCAAGGCAAGAATCAACCTAGAACTAAGGAGAAATTTCCTGATTGCAAAAACAGTTAATCAGTGCAATGGCTTGCCTCCAGAAGTTGTGGGTACTCCAACACAGGAGGCTTTTAAGAAGAAATTGGAGTTTGGACAATCATTTGTATGAAATAGTATAGGGTTTCCTGCTGGAGCAGGGGGTTGGTTTAGAAGACCTCCAAGATCGCTTCCAACTATTAAGACCACAGGAACACTGCAACAGTCACAACTTCTTGAATAAAATTGATCTAAACAACATTGAAATTTCAATTCCACAGGAGTTAAGGGTCCTGGATTTTTTACACATTCTTTAAATTAACAGATTTTAGGTACCTTGATTCTAAAATTGTTGTAGTATAATGCACTGTTTTGGCTACCTTGACAGTACCAATAGATAAACACAGTGAGAATTTTAGTATTATGTAAGTGTTTAGTAGGTAAAAGAAGTTGTGTGCACTTGTTTTAACATAACAAACAAAAAATAAATAGTAGCCTTGAAATTATTCTAAGCTATTTGTAAATAACTATTCAAGCCCATACTCCTAAAAGTTCAATCAGATTAGATGGCAAGAAGCATTTAAAGTTGAAGAATGGAGGTTAATTTAATTAATGCTGGTTAATATCCAGTTTAGAACAAGCACACATGTCAAAAGAAAGTGTGATGTTTATTTACTAAACTTCAACAAAGATCAAAATAGTTGACTAGCAAAAATGCAATAAAAGATAGGCAAAAAAGAGAGGAGGGAAACATAAACAGGCAACAGTTTGCATCAGTGTTTCTCAAACTTTGTTTGTTGTCTTTATTTTCTTTTTACAAGTAACTCAGGGTAGTGAACATAACCCACATAACCTTCCTCCTCCTATTTTCCCCACAACAGCTACCCCGTGAGTTGAGTTGGGCTGAGAGGGACTGGCCCTAGGTCATGCAGCTGGCTTTCATGGCTAAGGTGGGGCTCTAAGATGCTAAATTAAGCAATTCACACCGTTGCATTTATTTTTTCCCTCTCAAAAAAGAATATAAACAATATAAAAACAAATAAAAATTCTGCTGAAACCATAAAAAACCAACAAAAATGATATTAAAACAGATATTAAAGTAAACAAGTAGAGTCCCTTCCAGAGTGAAGGGACATTTTAAGGCAGCCACATCTAAATAGTGAAATCCAGATGACCACTGGATGGTACCAAAAAGAACTTTCTAACTTTCTAGATTTCTTTACTATCATTTTTCTTTACTATCATAATACTCCCCCCTGACGTCCCGTGCGGTCACACAGGGAGGGCCTGCTGGGGGTACCATCAGCGGCGAAATGCCGACTGGTGACCCCCAGAAGTAGAGCCTTCTCTGTGGGGGCCCCTACCCTCTGGAATGAACTACC
>JANHFL010004272.1:32268-42621 GCA_032468155.1 Oxyrhabdium leporinum
TAGAACAATTAATCAGTGGAACAACTTGCCTCCAGAGGTTGTGAATGCTCCAACACTGGAAGTTTTTAAGAAGAGATAGGACAACCATTTGTCTGAAGTGGTCAAGGGTTTCTTGCGTAAGCAGAGGGTTGGACTTCAAGACTTCCAAGGTCCCTTTCAACTTTGTTATTCTATATAAAAGGGGCCATGTAAAAAGAATTGGGGTGAAATTGACAAGAACAATATGGCAGAGAGTAACTGGATGAAGTGGAAGAAGGTGCCTCAAATGTTCTTCACACTTTCTGACCGGTCAATTAATTTATTTCAGATGCAAGTCTAATGGTCTTCCTGCAGGTCACTAAAATCATGTTCAAAAATAGCCTGACTGATGCAAACACTCCCTGTCTCTCCAGTTTATCACATGGAACATTTAAAAGGCAGCTAAGCTCTCCATCCCAGGCAATCACCTACAGTATATTGATCAAACCTTAATCAGAGTGATTGGGACTTGTTTTCCTGAATGTTCTCCAGGGCCAGTGGGAAGCTGGCATATCTTGGAGAAGCTTCTGCTCCAGCATTTTGTGGATGTTGCCATCAATTGCAAAACTGTAAGTAATTGGGAAAATCATAATGGGCTGATTTCATCCAACATGTTAAATGTAAACCATAATTTCCAATTACTATGGTATTACTATATTATTGCTTATCATAGTTATTATTACATGTTTATTACTACACCTGTGAGTCACTTAGGTGAGATGGGTGATGTAGAAATGTGATAAATCAATAAAAATAAAGTAAATAAATGTTTCTGTAATAACAATCCATCAGTGCCTTGTGACATAGCACTAAGTCAGAGTCTGGCTTAATCCTGAACATGATGGGTGTCTTGATCAAATCACTCTTAGTTACTCATATGTAAAAAGGGGACATTGATGACCAAACTATGCTTTCAATTTAATTCATGTTTACATTTAACATGCATATTTTAAAAGTGCTAGTAGTATTCTTCAGGGAACTACTTATGGGGAACCATTGCAGTAGAGAAAGGAAGTGTTTTCCCCTGGACATAATGTGAATTATTCCTTCCAAGCTTACATTGTGTTTGGCTCTAAGATCCTTTTATAGATTCAAAGAAGATTTGAATGAATTTCTGAATAACTGAACACTTAATAATTGTATGAGTAATAACACATATGTATCTGCATCCCAGTGCACAGCACTATTTTGGATGCAATGAAACCCAGCAGAATGTAACCAATAAAAAGTGGATCACACTTGATCTCATTGGATCTTATCTTCTGGTCCCTCCAAAAGTACTGTATTAGCAACCCCAACCATTTATAGAAGAGAAACAAAGCATACTCCTCCAAGCATTTAGCCAAAATAGTTCTTAAAAAAATATTTGTACATGTAGCTTGGGGAATGTGTCGAGACAGGTTATCTGGACACCCAGCAGATGCAATTCTACCAAAACTATCCTTCCATGAAACCTTCAACTCATAAAAATAATTTGAGAATCAGGTCTGTGCAGATAAATAAACTAATCCCCACCACTAGACTGCATGTCAGCTGTAACAACAAATGGCTCTCATTGACCTCTTCGAGGGGAGGGGCAGGGGGGTTGTGGGGAAACAGAGGAGACGTAGAAGCCACATCTTTCTTCTACTCCAGATTCTTATGGTGGCTGTAGTAGCAAGGCTAAGTTAACAAGTCTTGCCTTTCTTCTAAAGTTTACCCTAAGGCAGCCTTTTCAAACATGTCCCCACAGATAGGGCCTATTGATATCTACAGAAAGAAGGAGAAAGGAACAACTCGGTCTCTATGACTATGTGCCTTACATTAAATGTCTCAATAATGAATAATCATTATATTAATAATGATAGATCTGGTATCATCTTATCTCAAATGTTATCTTTAAATCCATTAGCACAGGGGTTCTCAAACTTTTTAAACGGGGCCAATTCACAGTCCCTCAGACTGTTGGGGGGCCTGACTGGCTGGGTGGGCATGGCTAAGTGGTCATGTGACTGGGTGGGCGCGGCCAATTTAGCAGTCCATTAAACAATATACACAAATTAAACTTTAATTTGTTATGCTCCTGGGAGTGGAAAGCAGGTTAGTGAAGGGATGTGGCTGCCATGGGGTGTATGTGAGGGACTTCTGTTTGTGTGTGTGTGTGTCTTTTTTTTCCTTCTCTCTCTCTCTCTTTCCCTCTCTCTCTGGAGACCGGGGAGGCCAAAAATGGGCCCGTTTTGGGCCTCCCGAGGCCTCCATGCATCCCATTTTTGGCCTCCTCGGCCTCCAGAAGGCAGGTGGGAGCTGGTGGATAGGTGGGACAATGTGGGCGGGGCAGCCTCGTGGTCCCACGCAGGCTGGATTAATGGTTTTGGCCATATCTGGCCATAGTTTGAGGACCCCTGCATTAGTATATCTAAGCCACGCAGTAAGAAAAGGTTATCTGTCATAGGAAAAATGCCCAAATCCCAATTAGGTTAAAATATTTATTAAGCTAACTCTGGAGTTGCAAAATAGAAACCTGGAACATTTCTGGTAACCTTCAAAGTTGCCTAATATAATTTATATTTTGGAATCAATATATATTCTAAATGTAATTTGCACCAGGACACTTTGCACATATATGTCTGTGTGTATGGATATGGTAAAGAGGGTGGCAAAATGAAGCTTCTTTATTCTATGGAAGGCAAATGGTGAACTAGGGATCCATGCCTACTACAGCCAGCCTGACAGAAGCAGCTACTTCACTAGTTCTGTGAGGTTTTCTTGCCTGCTCACTAGTGCATTTCAATGTACTACAACCTTGTCACAGAGAGACAAACAGGTCACACATCTACATCATCAGTCTTCTCCACAGGTGGAAAGCAGCAGGCCACCGACAACATAGAGAACACTTGGTCCCATTTCATATGGATGTCATATGGATGGCAGCAGGAAGAGGGGATCCCCTCAAAATATATATATATATATATCCAAAAAGGCAAGCGAAAGCAAAACAGCAACAAAACAAGAACCACACCCTGAAACAAACAAACAAAACAAAAAATATGCCCAGAAGCGCAGCTCAAGAGGCAATGCTAAGCGTGTTCGGTTCACCCACCGGCCGAATTCAGAGATTGTAAAGAGGAGTGCAAACTCATTTGGTGGGACGAGGATCTTAGCTCAAAGTAGGATCTCCCGGGAAAGCTGTTTTGCAGGTTAAGGGTGGAAGAGAAAGGACTTGATCTACGCAGCGGCAGCCTTTCCAAAGGCACTGGGAATGTCAGGGCCTGCTCCTCAGGTTCGGAGTCTAAATGTAAGATCAAGGCAAACTCAAGGTCAGAACTCTGATGAGAAACTGTATGCCATTACATAGACATACTTCCAATAAGCTACCACAACCACCATTGGCGTCAATGCAGTGGGATAGGAAGGAATGCTGTTCTAAATAATAAGATCACACTTCTAGAACAAGAAAAAATGAAATGTCAACTCCCCAGTGAGTACTTACAGAGCAGCTGTGGAGAGGAGGAGAACTCCCCTCCCCACATTAACCTGGATGTAGAGGTAGTCCTCGACTTATCATCGCAATTGGAACAAGAATTTCCATTGTTAAGTGAATCGTGACTGATTTTACAGCCTTTTTTTTGCTACTGTTGTTAAGCAAATCATTGCAGTTGTTAAGTAAATCGTACAAACATTAAACAAATCCAGCTTGCCCTGTTGATTTGTCGGAAGCTGCCTGGGAAGGTCAGAAATGGTGATCACATGACCAGGGACACTACTACCATCATAAATAAAATGCCAATTGCCAAGCACCCAAAATTTGATCACATGACCATGGGAATGCTGCAATGGTCCTAAGTGCAAAGAGTGGCCGTAAGTCACTTTTTCCAGTGCTGGTATAATCTCAAATAATCATTGTAAATTGAGGACTACCAATATTAAAATGTTGCAGAAGAGGTAGCAAAGTTAGGTAGTACATGGGGATTTCCCCACTACTTTCCCCACAAATCTCTAGTGTGTTTTCCAGTTCCTGCTATTTCTATGTTTTTAAGAAAAGCCTAGTTGGGAAATTTCCATTTCTTTTCCGCGCTCATTTTCCACTTCTCTTCAGAAAGAACTATAAAAAGCTTTTGTTATTGCAACTAACGTATTAAAGATAGGGAAGAATTCTGCACAATCGCTGAATGTCTGGATTCACACGAAGCCTGGTTTGCTTTAAGCATAGTATATTCAACAAGCTAAAATGGCTGGATTCACACAATACATTGTACCAAAAAAATTAAGGCTTGGTGCTATGTCCTAACCAAGCCAATACATCTCATAATAGCAACTGTAGCAGTATGAAGAATGATTCTTTAGATGTACAGGGTGGGATCAGGTCAGTCCAACAAAGCAGATAGATTTTCTGTGCATAATTTCTGTGCAACATAATCTGAAATAGATATCCCAGGTTCCTTTACACGAGAGTAGAGGATGGTAGAGTGAAGGACCAATCACTTAATATGCAATGACCAGTCAGTGCCCTCAACATGCATTTTAAACATAGTTTACATTGTAAATACAACAGCAATGGATTTGTAATTTTTCATTGGTGGACTGATGGGCAAACCTAGATGTTTAAAGATCTAAATTTCAACTAAATGAAATTTTAGTTTGAGTTTCACTCTACTGAGTCTTTGCCCCATGAAAATTTCATAAACTACAATTCAGGAAAAGATGCTCTTTACTTGATTGGCCTTCTCTAGTTACATCCACATGGCCTTTCTAAGCTCTGAGGGTAGATCTTGCTTGAATGCTTGAATTTCTTGTCCAGTTATCCCACTTTCCTTGATCAAAATGAGCATGCTTCCTAGAGTCCACATAAAATTTCCCAGAGTTACAATTTCCAGGAGAAACCAGTTTGGTGTAATGATTAAGGCATTGGGCTAGAAACTGGAAGAATTGTAAACTTGTCTCACAATGAGCATCCAACCACCTGGGTGATCCTTGGGCTAGGCACTTTCTCTCAGCCATAGGAAGGAAACAGTGAGAAGTGTCCAAGAACTTGGCACAATTGAATAGAAAACAAATATCCAGGTTTGCGATAGATACTGTCTTTTCTTATGCTCAGCTTTCATTATCAGGAATTTCCACATGTTCAGCTTATAGATAGCTGCAGGTTGACATTTCTAGTCTGATACCCTTCTCAATCTCCCAGGTGAGATAGGAAAAAAAGCACCAAATTATCAGGAAGTCACAAACTTTTCTGTAAAGAGCTTGAATCACTACAAAAGCCAAGACCTAAAGACAAGTGGCCACATTGGCAATCATTTATTATTCATCATGCCTACACATCACAGTCCTCCCCTGTGTAAATTAGTCCACTATTTTACTTGAAGGATTATAGCAGTTATAGTATTAGTTCACAAGCAGCACTACTGGAGCAATGTCTGCAAGCCATGGAGCTGTCTGAGGTCCTGAAATAGCTGATATTACCAGGCTCATCTTACCCGTTTTTAAACCACTAACACTGTCTATTTCAAAATAGATTTTCTCACCTATCAATCTATAATCAAGCTAGAACAGTGTAGGGGAGCAAAAACCACAGATCAGTGCTCTCAACAATTGGGAAAATGGAGCAATAATGGAGCATATGATAGGCATATCATTGACATGTAATTGATGCACCATGTCCTCCATCTTTAAAAAGAAATCTAATAATGTGGAAAGGCTGCACATGGTTTACAGAATAAGGCTAAATCCTATTCTGGAAGATAATGGGAAAATACTGTTTCAAAGTTGTAAAAATTATTTAGAACAGTTTTAATAAAGAGTAACCTTTAAAGTATTTTATGTCTTAACAATTCACATTTGGGAATGTCTCCTATGTAATTAAATAGAAAAGATTGTATGGTTAAACAATAGAAGGCAAAGATGATAATTTGCTTCACACAATACTGAAATACTTTGGTTGATGCGTTCTTAAAATAGAGTACTGTATATTTAACATATTCATTTAATTTATTAGATTTGTTATAGTCACCCACTGAAGAGAACTCTGGATAGCTTACATAATATATTTTCTCTTTTTTATATATATCAAGAAAACATTTAAACTGGCAATAAGAAACTCATATTGCTTCTTTTTATATAAAAGCTCTGAGTTTGACTTGATCACATTTTGAAATATAAATCTTCATGTAACAGGTTTTTCTACAAATATCCTAATTTGACACATATAGAGGACATCAATTTAGGAAACACTGCTCTAAATTTTATTTTCTGCATTCTGATGAGGTTTTATAATTCAAATACCAAGCAATTAACTGAATTATTACTATATAAGTGGAAGCTAAGGCACAAGAGGTTGCCAAGATCCAAGAAAGGCCAGGGAGAAGTTAAAGAGAAGTCCAAGAATTAAAACAAGCTCACATACAGACACAAACCCTTTATGAATTTTGGCATATCCAATTCATACACCCCCTTCAATTTAAGAATGAACAAAAAAGTATCCCTTGACCAACTTTCATTTTTTCTCTGTTACTTTTGGGGCTGGAGGAAATGAGACTCCAACTTGGCAAATAGAATAAGAAACGTGGTTCAAACAAGCAGTGCTGAGATAGGCAATTTGTTTCCTTATGTGCACATAGAGAAAAGTTATATTCCATGAGAAAATCCTTTCAACACACACCCCCCAACACACTTGCACTGATGATGTTACCTAATTAGGTAATGAAACGTCTGCAAGCAAACAACCAAATTCAGAGAGCACCAAATATTCAATCATTCAACCCCAAGCTACATATATTCTCTTCTGTTGAAAAGCCTTCCAATCAGAACTTACCCTCTGAAGTCTGCAGAACCAATGTCTTGCTGTAGGGGCTGACCCCTGTCTTGTTGAAGGCCTTTACCCGAGCACTATAGGTGCTGTTGAAATGCAGACCATCCACAGTGCACATTGTCTCCTTCCCAACGTAAACCTCCTAAACGTGAAACACACAAAATTGCCTTGTAGTGGGTCAAATTACTCCTTTTCCAATTTGTCACTTTTTGACTTCTCTATGTGGTAGTAATTCTTCCAAATAGCAGCAGGAATTCTCATGTTTCCCAATATGCCATTTTTAAATTTGGAAATATAAGGGGTAAAACTAGCCTTCCCTAACTTGCTGTCTCTCTGGATTGTAGAATACAATTGCAAGCAGAAGGCTAGATTAGATTTCTGCATCAGAGGTGAGCTAATTTTTCCAGGGCAAGGGTGACACTTGGAGGTCCAGCTCAAACATAGTTTAATTTGTTCATCAGGTAGCCAAATTCCTTTCCACACTCACCTCACTTTTCTTTATTAATTGCTTACCCTGAACTGACCACCATTCCCATCATCCAGTTCCAAGATGTATCCTTCCACCTGCACTGTGGACAGAGGTGGCTGCTTCCAAGACAATGTGGCACTGTTGTTATGGATACAACATTCTTCCAGTTGAAGGATTGGTGGGGCTGGCACTGGGGAGGAAGCTAAACAGAAATTAGTGTAACTCCGACTTCTACCTCCAGCCAAAATGCAAATTGCGGCTTCTGGATTCTGCAAGAGTTAGCTTGGTCCTGGAGGAGAGATCCAAGAATATTTCACTTAATAGCAAAGATATGCAATGAGAATACTTCATCTGGAGAACATCAACAGATGTTCTGTGTTGCTGCAAGACTCTGTCTATATATCATATTTTGGAATGCCTTTATTGAATGAGGCTACATCATGAAATAATCTCATTCTGAAGCCTCTCTCGGAAGTTTAGAAAGAGGCTAACTTCCATGAGCCAGCAAGTTGTGCACTAAAGAATTTGGGCTCATACACCAACTCAGCTAAAATGTGTTAATCTGAGAGCAAATCTAGAAATTAACAACTTCAGAAAGTTCATGAAACCTGTTTGTTGATTCTGAGAAAACAAGCTAAAGCCTACTTTTATTTTCTAATTTTTAGAGAATTTTTTTACTGTTAGATTGTTGATTCAAACCATGTTTGAAGACAGTTTTCAATTTTTTCTTTACTTGGCAGCCCTGCCTGTTATGGTTCATTTTGCTCTGGTACAAAGGCAGCACAAGAAGAATCAGATCAAAGAAAGAATGTGATTGAGGATATGGATGCAGAAACATAAAAGGGCAAGTAAAGAAGTCCCAGTAATATATTTCCTCTCTCTCCATCAGAAAAAAAAATGGAATTCAGGATGGTAAAAACTTTAAATGCCCAACACTGTAGCAGAGAAGCTTGGAAGAAAAGTATGTGCATTTAGTATTCTGAGAAACTGAAATGGTTTTTAATGAATGCGACACTTCCTAGGTTATTGAACTGTTGATTACAATTAAGTCATCAAACAGTATAAGACTTATAGTAACAATCACATCCTGTTAAAATATCCAAACTCCAAGCTTTCAGATTCATTCTTAATGGTTTCTTAATGGATGAAAAAGTTTGGGGCAGGCCTGGTTAATATCTGGAAAGGAGGCTGCCAGGGGAAACCTGAGGTTAGATGAGACTGGAACTGTTTCCTTTTAATGATGTTGCCACCCCATTGCAATTTGATTCAAAGATCAATTACAAAAGGGAAATAAGTTTCAGAGGTAATCAATTTTACTTTGGGCGGAAGTTCCCAACCTCTCCAAAGATTCTACCGTTGAAATTCAGTAGCAAATCCCAAATTATTTATGTATTTTTATTAATTATCTATGAAAACAAGAGAGGAACTCCCAAATAATGATGAAATTTCATATTGGTTTGCAAAATAAGATATATAAGCCACTAGTTTGGCTTAACTCATCTCAAGTGAGTAAAAACCAAAACCCCACACAAGATGGGCTCTGCCCCTTTATGCAATAGGATGTCTCAGCTGTGGATGGTTAGACTCAATTATTTTATTCTGACCATCCATAGCTGAGACATCCTAGAAGGAGAAACATCTAGCTGTTGAGGTCTTGATATATCCATTACATAAATCCTATTCATATATTACAGGATTTATTTGGTCTAGTGGTTAAGCCATTGGATTAGAAGTAAGAAAACCTGAGTTCTAGTCCTGCCTTAAGCATGGAAGTTAACTAGGTGAACTTCAGGCAGTCACTTTCACCTTAGGAAAAAGGCAGTGGTAAATAATTTCCACAACTTCTACCTAGAAGTTCTAGGTAGACTTGCCTGTCTAATTGCCAGGAATTAGGACTGATGCAACCCCACCCCACCCCGCACGTTACATATGATATAAATATGTAATATATAATATTTATATAATATTACAGGTATTACAGGTATCCTGCGAGTCCCTTGGACTGCAAGGTGATCAAACCGGTCAGTCCTAGAGGAGATCAACTCTGATTGCTCTTTAGAAGACCTGATAGTAAAGATGAAATTCAAATACTTTAACCACCTAATGAGAAGGAAGGACTCACTGGAGAAGAGCCTAATGCTGCGAATGATTGAGGGCAAAAGAAGAAGGGGACGACAGAGAATGAGGTGGCTGGATGGAGTCACTGAAGCAGTCGGCGTGAGCTTAAATGGACTCCAGGGGATGGTAGAGGACAGGAAGGCCTGGATGACTTTGCGACTAACAACAACAACAATACATATATAGTTTATATAATTATAATTATGTGAGGCAGAAAAAAAATCATATATATTGGCCATACATCCTCCATTGTGTTCCTGGTGGCCCAGGACCAGTCTAATTTCCTTCTGAGAACTGAGTGAAGGATATTGATAGGCAAACATTGGATTTGGAATCCAGATTAAACAGATGGGATGAGGCCAAGAATGTGTGAGACTAGGACATAATTATTTCTCCCTTTCACTCTATTTAAATCTGTAGAGCCTTCATTATTTTAATATGTATTTAATTATACGGATATTTAAGATAGCTTTGGATAGTACTTTACGTCAATTGCCACTTTGAAAGCACACAGATAAATACATTTACATTTCATTTGCATGAAGTCGAGTTGGTGGATGGACTGCAACAAAGGGGCACTATCAAGGTTGAGGTCGAAGTCTGTGGTCATCCTTGGAGAGAGTGTCCCTTTCCCCCACTGATCCTCAGTAAGGTGCACCCTTCGTATCAGTGCATCAGAAATCTGTTGAGAAGGAAAATCCAAGAATCAAGGTGCACCAAAGTCAGATTTATGCATAGATCTCTGTGAGAAGCGTCTGGGAGAATAATGGTTTGGGATATAATAGCAATAACAATAGCACTTAGACTTATATATTTCTTCATGGCAGGGGTGGGCTGCTGCATGGATGCAGAGGTTCAGGCAAATCTCTTGCTCTGAGTTCTGGCTGGGCCCGTCCACCCGCCCTTGCCCTAAGCTATTGCTAAATAACTCACCTTTCAGCCACCCCAGCTGCTCAGGTGAGCT
>JANHFL010004272.1:51327-66525 GCA_032468155.1 Oxyrhabdium leporinum
TCTCTCTCTCTCTCTCTCTCTCTCTCTCTCTCTCTCTCTCTCTCTCTCTCTCTCTCTCTCTCTCTCTTTCCCTCCCTTCCATTTCATTTCTCTCCACTCTCTTGCAATTCCTCTCAGCATTTAACTAGCAAGTGGACCTAAGGTGATCTTCAAAATGTCTGTCTTGGACATGGAGCTGCAAGGGAGATGATTAATGACTGAATTCCCTGCTAGTTAATTTTACTGAAAAGGATTCTGCCTGACAAGTGGAAGGAGGCAGCTGTGGCATAAGCCCAGTTTCCCACAGAAGGACCCCAAAACAACTCTGTATGCAAGCAAGAAAAATGAGTTGATAAATGATTCTGGGATTGTCTTGTTCTCCTATTTAATTTCTCTCCAGAGCCATTTTGTTTCCAGCTGAAAGGGTGGCTACATCTGGTTATCAAGTCAGTGCTTGGTGAAAGAGCAAGAAAATTAAGGCAATATATAAATGGTATAATGTGGTGACCTAGAGGTGAAGACGTTTGCCTCCCACTTGGAAGGCTGAGTGTTCAATCCTAGGCAGTGGCAGATGTTTCTCTATGAGGGCATAAAGAGAAAATATCTGCTGTGAACTCCACATAGGCATCAGAAAGGGCATCCAGCCATTAAACATTCAGCTCCATTCAGTTGTCCCGACTCCACCCCAAATAAAGGGATTAAAGGTCCATAAAAAATAAATAAATAAACAAATGGTAAGACCTACTTGCATACAAAAGAAGCAGAAATGTAGAGAATGTTGTCTAGAGGCTCAGAACTGATAAGGATTCCCAAAAAAGTTTGGAAAGAGAGACCTTGATCATGTTGAGGTGGTACTGAAGCTGTGTCATGCCCTTAGTAATATTAATGGGAACATCACTGACCTCTTGAGTTTTGGCAAGAGTTTGAAAAGATTTAATTGCCCAGTCTGTTTTGCAAGTTGGAAATGATCAAGATCTGTTCTCAAAAGGCTATAATATGTGTGTCAGGCTTGTCTTGTCTAACTGGAACCCCTTCAGGTGGGTTGGGCTGCAGTACCTTCATCCATATTGATGAATGTTTCTGTAAGATGTTATATGTGGAAGATTGATCCATAGGGTATAATGTTTTATTTACACAACTGAATTCTTTCCAGCAGTAAAATAGCTGAAAATAATTTTATAGCTAATAAATAACAAAAAATGGGATAAAAAAACCAAAGAGGGAGACTTGATGTTTGTTGACAATGTGTGATTGTTGAGTTAATAGATGCTGAAGGAGAAACCATTTATGTCCAAGGCATTTAAGAGACCACAAAGCTTATTAATGGCTTTGCAGAATTGACTGATTCTTTCTCCTGTTATTGTAGTAGTAGAATCAGGAAATACTTCACCCCATCTATTTCACTGATCTGAGTAAAACATACTAAACCATAGAATATCATAATTTATGCACTCGCAACATTCACATAAGACACTTTCCAATAATTAATTAAACATATGCTTATTTAATTGACCTAATTTTCTGAATTCGCACAGAAGACTCAACCACAAATTAACCACATAAACTTTGTTTGCTAAACCCACTGAACTAATATTATGGTTGGCTAATAAGTGGTTCAGATTTCATACCAGAAGAGCCATTAAAGGCAGCAAAAATGTTGGTCTGCCTTCACATGTTGTGATGAGGCAGAAGCTGTCTCACAGAACATTATTATCACTGATTAGTGAATAAATCACAATTAGCTGGGTTTGTACAACATGTTAAACATACATTAAAATTATAAAAACACTGGCTAGATTCCCACACTAAACCACAAACTAACAGTCCACATGTTGGCTTAGCATGTTGTGGAAATTCAGAGTCTATAGCCTATAAACCATGATTTAATATTTTCCATGAATCCAGACAACCCTAATCTTAATCCTTGTCCTATATATTACTTAAAAGGAAGAACATGGGTGACTCATTTGGACCATAATTTGTCTGAAATGGTATAGGGTCTCCTGCTTGAGCAAGAGGTTGGATTAGAAGACCTCCAAGGTCCTTGCAACTTTGTTATTCTGTAATTCTGACTCTGCTCTATAAAAGCCAATAGGGTTCAAATAACTAAAACTTAATGGAACGAAGGACATACATTTAAGGAATCCTAAATACTATGAGTGAAATGTCGTTGTGTACAGAACAAGGAGACCCAGAAATCTCTTGGTTATTTTTTTTTCCTGTTGAACAAAAGCCATCTGGGCCAACTAGCTGAAAAAGATCTCCGTGTTTTTTTTTTAATGTCAGGGGGAAAACCCTATAATACCACTGACTCAATGCAGAGAAACTTTCTAGGGTTGCCCTACTTGTCTTCCAATCTGCCATTAAACATCTCGCAAATCCTTGTTTCTCCGCAAGCAATTCTCTTTCCATCAGTTCTCTCAGGCAGCCACAAACCTTTCCCTCAAAGGGGGTCATAACGTTTTCATAGCAAATGTACATTTGTGGCCAACCCGTTGTCTCCTCCTTTCAGATTTACTCCTCTGGGTTTATCTGTTGCTGGTCCTTAGGTGCCACACTGTCATCCCTCCCTCCCTCCCTCCCTCCATCTTAGGAGGTCTCTATGGCAACAGCTGCCATGGCAAATATTAAGGCCCTCCCTCATACGGACTCCTGCGCCCACTGCTAATTCATTTCGGCTCCTGCATTAGTCTGAGTGCTGTATAGCTATAAGGATACTTGTCGTTCCCCCCCCCCCCCGGTGGATTCAGAGGTACTTGGGAGGCAGAAAGAAGCTGGACCAAGGCACTCTAAAGCATTAAACCAAGGAGTAAGAGGAAATCAATACAACTTTGCACACTTCAGAGAGGAAGATGAACATAGCATCTTTCTCTATTCATTAAACAAGCCTCAAAAAAAGATGCGTTTCTTTTTAAAAATCTAGTAACGTTAAATAGATTCCTGATGCAGAATCTGAGAAAACACAGGCTTTTTAAAAGGACTTGGATTTGTTCCAAATATATATATATTGAACTGAGGAGAGTCCTAGGTGTTCAAATAGGAATCTTTCTTATTAGATGAAGAATACTGTGTGTATTAGATGAAGAATACTGTGTACACACACACACACACACACACACACACTTGCAGTATTCTTCATCTATTAGCAAAGATTCCTATTTGAACATTTAAGACTCTCCTAAGTTCATACAATGTGTTTACTAATAATTAATTAGTATTGAATAAATACTAATTAGTATTGAACAAATCAACATTTGTTCAATAACACAATTTCTGGCTGTGGAAGATAACCATAAATTTAGCACAAGAGCTATGGTTGACTAGTTTGTACTTTAGTGTGTTCTCTGAACTTAGTCTGTGGCTGCTCTAAGACATCATATATATTTGGCTTTGATTTAATGTATTGTGCAAACCATCTAATTGAGTTTTGTTACCAATAAATATAGCATGGCTTAGCATAATGCATGGGTCCCAAAATGCTGTCTGAATGATTGATTGACTGATTGATTATGTGTCTTCAAGTCAGTGTAGACTCTTAGCAATCAGTAGATAGATTTTTCTTCATGAGGATAAAATGTCTGCAGGGAAGGAAATATTTATGCAAGGAACAGGAAATGAAGAAAGCAATCCTATTGGAAAAGAGGTTAGAACAAAGGCTTTTTTTAGTTAAGTCTTCTACTGAGCCAGTAGATATAACAGCATATTTTGGCCATTTTCATTAGGACTAGCTGATTTATTCACCCATAAACTGCAACAGTCTCAAGGTGTCTGGCTTGAGATACATGGCACCTTACGTGGACACAGAGGCATTTTTCTAGCCATGTCCACCAACCTCTTCCATCCAAGAGCAGTTGATTGCTTAAATTTCACTACCCCAGACTTACCTTCAGTTTGTGCTCATGTTCTTTGTTGACCCGTGACAACAGCTGGGCTTTCCGTCTGTTGAGAGCATCAATAAGCGCATCACACTGGGCGACCAGGCAAGCTTCAAACTCCACGCTGTTCTCCTGCAATCAAAATAAAATACTCATCAGTCAAAGCAACAGGAAGGACTAAAAGCAGCTGACTTGGGGGATTACACTGATTTCACTCTTTCCTGCAAAAACGTTTTGAAATCCTCATGTAAATGTAAAAAAAAATAAATAAATGTAGGATTTTTTTGAACTCTGGGCTCTTTGTTCTCTTCAGACTGCTTCTAGGAGCCATTCCTGCTGGGTTCACACACTGTGTCAGGCTAAGTTAGATAGTTTCTGGTTCAATGTGTTGCATGAAAACAGACAGTAGGTTAAATTAATGATGATTCCATGCGTTGTGTAAATACAGGGGCTCTTCTTGCACTACACAGCAAGCTCAGTCTAGCTCAATCTACAGGTAATTAATTGGTGCTAGACAGTCCTGGAGTAAGATGGCTGCTCTGATCATATCACAAGCAGCCATCTTTGTTGTGAGGAAATTGTCATTTCTTTTGTGCATGCATGTGTGTGTTGGTATACACCCATATATGCAATCAGCATAGGCTGATGTTCTGTGGAGTCAGTCTCATCTCTTTTCTGTCTTTGCTTCATTCCTATAGATGTTTTGGGAGCTAGTGGTAAGGGGAATTGGTGGAAGGAAAAAGAAATGCTTACATCAAGTTATGTTCATATCTCTTTCTCTCCGCCTGCCTATCTTCAAAAATTCATGGAAGAAGTTGGATAATAATGGACTTATTGAATTATCGACACCTCACTAATGGAGTCAAACAACAGGCATTGGCTGGATTATAGACAACCCTACAACGGACCCTGCTGATTTGGGAGAGAAAATAGAACTTAGTCCTTGGCTCAGAAATAACTGTGTTTTTCAATTCACCAGCTTTTAAATGATATATTTAAATATATTATGCAAATGGAACCAGCTGGTGGCTGCCAGAGGCACATCCTAATCACAAAGATTTCGATTATCTCTGTTGGCACTAGTTAGTCGATGTATGTACACTCAACAGAACACCTCCATTTTTTTTTACTTTGGAAAGTAACTTCCAGATAAAAATAATTTTTGAGTAAAATATTAATATAAACATTCACATAAGGTTTTAAAGATATTTAAAGCTTGTTTGAAGCATGAGGCAAGATAGGGAAGACTGATAAACTGATACTGAATCGCATGTACAGGTAGTCCTCGACTTATGACCAGAATTGAGCCCAAAATTTCTGCTTCTGAGACATTTGTTAAGTGAATTTTGTCCCATTTTATGACCTTTTAACACTTGTTAAGTGAATCACTGCAGTTGTTACATTAGTAACATTAGTTACATTAGTTGTTAAATAAATCTGGCTTTCTCATTGACTTTGCTTGCCAGAAGGTCGCAAAAGGGGATCACATGACTCCAGGACAGTGTAATTGCCATAAAAATGAGTCAGTTGCCGAGAGTCTGAATGTTTATCACATGAGCAAGGGGATGCTGCAACGGTCATAAGTGTGAAAAATGGTCATAAGTCACCTTTTTCAGTGCAGTTGTAACTTTGAATGGTCATAAAACAAACTGCTATAGGTCAAGGATTAACTGAACATGTTTGTCATTTCTATTTTACAGTGTTTTAGAAGCTGCTATTCCAAACAGAAGGTGCTTTTCCTTCACTTTATAATATTTAATAATATTTAATATCCTTCCCCAAAGAATCTTGCAGAATCCGAAGTGCAGTTACAAGTTGCCCAAAGAGTCTCTGAAAATGTTTGCAGAAGGAAAGTTTAGAATATTGGTCTCCCAAGTCCAAACACATATTGATATTCTCATACTGAAACTCCATAGGATAAAATTCCGATTTGGGCAGAATTTGGTTCTTCCAAGCCTGCAGGAGTCCCATTATTCTAACTTGGCTCAAATAGAGATTCTTCTAAAACCGGAGACATTCCTAGAAGTTGAAAGCCCTGACTGAAACTTTTCTGTCCCTATCTTGCAATGATTACTCTCGGAGGGGAAAAAATCACAAGTCTCAGAACAGATGGGTCACATGGCGCATGGACAAATGAGGGGGGGGGGAACAGGAGAAGCAGCTCATGGAGGAATGTGTCTCCATTGAACTGAATAAAGAAGCAGTGTGCTCATGGGGGCAGGCAGCCGCAAGGAAAGCGGGAATGATTTGGCCACAGAGTTGACGTGACTTGATGGATTAGACTCCTGCTCACTCAAAATGATGGAGAGAGGAGGCAGCACTCAAGAGAACCAACATCCCTAAAGAGCCAAGACAAATGATCTGTGCCACCGAAATTTAAATTGATTCTGACTGAAGGCCCGATTCCACCGGAGAGAATGCAAAGCATTAATGCAACAAGCTTATTTCTTTGGGGTTTATCAGGTTGGGTGGCAGAAAGGCAATGAGGGAATTTATACTGTGCTGGATCTTTCAGAGAGTATCCCTTTGTTCCTCCTTTCGAGCATTCCTCTCTCGCTGAACTCTTTGTTCTAACAGAGCAATTTCTTCCCACTCTGGCACTCTCCAATGCTGCCAGCACTATTGTTCCCAACCAGCATCCGCTAATGGCGGGGATAGTCCAATACTGTGGAAGATGTCAAGTTGGAGAAGGTTGCAAGTTATTATCCTGCCTTTAGGTCCACAACGAGAATTCCCTGAAGAAGAAGGGAATGGGAAGGAAAGTGTAGAAGGTGTCACACGGAAGGGAGGGTATCAATAATTTCAAAATTCTCACACAAGCAATAATGAATTTCTTACATAGTGGCTTTGGAAATACCTGTGACTTTTATTCTTCTCATAGCATAAAAATGCATGCCATGCCATCCAAGCTGTAGGTCATGTCCTTCTAAATACAGTAATCTTTTGCATCTAAGGGCTATCCATCCTTTAACCACGTTAGAACACATGCTTGATAATATAAAAACCAATCTGGTAATCCAAATCCTCCATTTTCTTTGGATTCTTGTAACATTTTCAGTTTAATTCTAGCTTTTTTTTCCTTGCCAAATAAATTTCAAAATCAGTGTACTCAGATCATCAAAGAATTTCTTCTCAATTTTTATATGTACTATTTGGAATAGGTAGATTTTGAACTATTTTGGTAAAATATTCATTTTTATAGTAGCAGTTCTTCCTAACATTGATAGATGTAAGTTTTTCCATTTTTCCAGATCCAGTTTTATTTGATTAAATAATTTTATATAATTATCTTCTTTTATCATTGCACATCTTGCTGTTAAATATATTCCCAAATATTTAACTTTCTTGACTATTTGAAAGTCCACTTTTTCTGACAGTTGTGTAAGGTTTTTAACTATAACTTTAGCTTACTCTCTATTCATCTTCAAACCACCAGGCAATCAAAGTCCCACCCTTTTTACTATGTGTTAGATACATCCCGCACATCTTAAAAGGGGGTGAGACTTCAATCATCCAGTTATACTTACCATTTGGACATCATTGGCCCCTCTGGGGATACACCTGGGAATCCCAAAGGTGCTTTTCCAAAAGGCAACTGGATTTTCTTGTTTTTTTTTCTCCTTGAAAGCATTTAGCTTCTCATCCAAAAAGCTTTTTCAGTTCTGACTCTGAAGCTTCTTGGATGAGAAGCGAAATGTTTTCAAGGAAAAAAAAACCCCTAAGAAAATCCAGTTGCCTTTTGGAAAAGTATCTTTGGGGCAACCATGACCTGGATGAGAAAAATGACTCACAACTGATCCTTACACTTACAACTGTTGCAGCAGCCCTACCCTAATCAATTATTAGAAGATGACTACGACCAAGCAAAACAAATCTTGCGACAATTGAAAGGCAAACAGACCTAGGGAAAGCTCCGCTGTTTCTGGCTCCAGATACCATTAGATATGTTGTCACTCCTGTCAGCTATCTTAGCCAGTTGGAGTCAGCAAGCCACCAGAAAGCATTTTCACTCACACAGTGCCATGAGCTTCCATCGGCCATCTTTTACAGTAAGCTTAAATAGATACCACTGACTGAAAGACTGTTCCCGTGGCTCAGGAGAGGTGGAGACTGTGGGTCACATATTCTTTCGATGTTCCTTTTACTCAGATTTGGGAAAAAATATGTTCTGCCCATAATTGTTAAGTATCCTGGCCGTTCCAACATTGCTTATCTCCAGTGGCTGCTTAAGGACGAACGGTCCATAACTACAGCGCAGGTGGCAAGATTCTGGGCAGCAGCCCTGGGCATTCATCGGAAACATGTGCCTAATCCACCATAGTTATGTTATGTAACAAATGTGGCAAATCCGTTGCATTGCTTATTCTTTTACCTTTTAGTATTAAACTGACAACGGGCCCCACAGTTTATGGATTGTAATTTTACTATAGTTAGACCATGTATAATTGACAGACCGGATTTTATCATAGATTTTAGTTGTTATTTATTATTTTACCCTAGAATTTTTAACTGTATATTTACTGAGTGTTTTTATTTGTTCTGGTCCCTGGTCTAAACTGAACTGAAATTATAAGAAGAAACTTTCCAGCAGCAAAGAAAATATTCCTCTGCCACCTCTTGCAAATTAGCATGGTAAAACCACAGCACATTGGCATTTTCTTGTGGCTAGACATGTTTTCCAATACCTTCATCCTGCTAATTTGCTGCTATGACAGCCAGAGTGGGTGGAAGACAGGCTATGTTTAGAAGGCTTTTCCAATGGGCACTAAGAAGGGATGCTAAAGGAATAGGGCCCAGGGAGGGAGATAATGGTTGCAACAGGGCAGAACCCAAAAGGAAATGGTCCACTCATCCTCTGTGTGTAGCAAATGGAAATTATCACTTTTAGTGTGATTTCTGATACAAGGCAGGTAAGCTAGGAAAAAGAAAAGATCAGCTGCCAAATACGGGTACCATTATCAGATTGTAAAGATATGGAAGTGCTTTTGGAGGGTGAGAATTAGGTATGCTGAGCTTATAGCGGTGATTTCAGTGTGTTAAATATGACTCCATTTTATAGATGGTAGTCAGCTATTCCAGTAGAGCAGTCTTTCCCAACCTGGGCATGCTAGCTGGGGAATTCTGGGAATTGAATTCCACATATCTTAAAACTGCAGAGGTTGAGTAACACTGTAGTAGAGTATTATTCCAAGGAGCAAAAATTGACTTTGGAGCCTGACAAATATGTTATTTAAAAATCCTAGCCACTTTAAGATGTATGAACTTCAACACTGAGCCATGGTAGTACAGTGGTTAGAATGCAGTACAGCAGGTTAATTCTGCCAACTACCAGGAGTTCGATTCTCACCGGCTCAAGGTTGATTCAGCCTCCCATCCTTCCAAGGTCAGTAAAATGAGGATCCAAATTGTTGGGGGCAATATGCTGACTGTGTAAATCATTTAGAGAGGGCTGTAAAGCACTATGAAGTGGTATAAGTGCTATTTGCTATTGTTAACTCCCAGAATACCTCAGTCAGCAATGCTAGTTAGGTATTCTGGGAGTTGAAGTTCACACATCCTAAAGTTATTGAGGTTGGGAAACACTACTCTAAGTGGAAAACACATCCATGCACAAACACATACAATCAATAACATGATGATTTGTTAATACAGTAGTAACATCACCCATCATCCTTACTCCCATTATTACTAATATTATGGAATGGGCAATTTAATACAAAAGAGCTTGATCTTTATTAATGACGGATAGTCTGTCAAAATTGCTCTTGATTGCATCCGATATTATGCCATATTTTAATTTGCCTTATCGTGTAATCAAAATTTAGACCAGGGTCAGTCAAGATGATTACAATAGAATACCTTGATCACAATCTCTAATTACAGCCTGGCTGTTATTAGCTTATTTTATCCACAGTCTAGTGTATCACCCAAAATAGAGATTTAATCAAGAATCAGCTTTAGTCTCCATAATCTGAATTTAGAACATAGTCAGTACTGCAAGCGACTTTCCACTTCTCCATCTTTGTTTAGACTCTCCATCATGGTTGCATGAGAAATAAAGCTATTTTTATGTGTGCAATTTACCCATCAAGGAGACAGAGAGGTGAATGAGATCAGCCCCTTTCCACTCTGAATGCAATGAGTCATCTCTCAAATACACCCCCAACCCATTCTTTGGTGTTTTGTTAAAGAATTGGTCATCACAAAGGTGATTGGGTTATTGCTGAAAAAGAGGAGGACTGGCAATCTGTTGTCAGTTGTGGTTTGCTATGCTGGTTGATTGTGTGTGTTCTAAGCTCAGGGAACTGAATGCCACATAGTGGTTCTGTTCATATTCTACTTCTGTTCATAATGATTAGAGTCAACACAGTACCTGGATTTGTTGAACCATGTTGCGTAGCTGTACCAAGAATTCTTTGGCTTCTTTGGCTCTATCTGAAAGTCCATTCAGGGCCTGAGACAGCTGGCTCTGCAGAAAAGAAGGAAGGAAGCGGAAATGGGAATCAAAAGAGCATTTATTTCCATATATGTTTCCTAGATGTACTGATTTATATCCCAGCAGAAGATCAGAATTCCTTCTTTCTCATCCCAGTCCCAAACATGTTAGGGAACCAACCAAGCTATCAGTTGAAGTCCAGAGCAGGAAATTAATCAGAATTGATTTTCACCAAAATGCTAAATGATTTAGTTTATTATATTCCATTGCATTCCTTCCCTAAAAACGGTTGCTATCCAGTTGGAAAAGTTATTCTCATTAGTCACTTTTTACAGACTAGCAAGATGGAAAGCCAAAAATAAATTGAGTGATCCCATGACTACAAGGAGGAAAAGAAAGTGCAGGAAGCATAAAGTAATTCTGCATGCACTCAGTCCAAAGTACCAACACTGGAGGGAATTAATCAACTGAGTTCTCAACGTAATTTAGTCCATTGAAGTAAATGAAGACAGGATGAAAATCTAATAAATAAATAAGACAAAACAAAGCAGAATTTGGGGATGGCTTCCTTAAATAGGATATTATAGTTGAGTATTGAGTAAATCAGCTCAAAGGCAATATTGTACTGATTGATGATATTGGGATCTATAGCCTACTTCAACTGAAGGTACCAGATTGGGAAAGGTGTAAATGCTGATCTACAAAATAATACATACATTATTTTTTTTAACCTTTTCAAGATTCCTGGTTGTTTTATGTCAATAAATCTACATAATTATCCCAACTCTTGATACTTCTCCAGGTAGGAGGAAAAAAAAGCAGACATCAGTCTCTTTGATTGCTACAACTACCGGTAGTACTTATAATATGCTATCACAGTATTTTTTTTTAATAATTCCTGTGAATTTTGTAATTATGGTCTTTTTAAAAAAAAAATGCTTTGAATGATCTTGCTTTCTTAACAACTATGTTATAAGTATGTCTGCAAACGTTGTCTCCTCCGGACCTATGTTGCTCATAGTCTGTATTTTGAAATATACAGATAGAATATCCCACAAACTGAACCAAAGAAAGTCATCAGAGTTTCGTTGTAGGACTTGGCTATAAAGTTAAATGGGTGATAGAAGATGGAAACTGGTGGTGGTAGCCTCCTGACTGTTCCTCATAAATGCATAAATGGTTGTATTTGCTCTACTTCATGTCTTGGGTCTCTAAATTACTGTATATTGTTTTCTAAGGCCTGGATTTCAGTGTGATGCCCACGGGTACCAAATGTCAGATGTCATCTCCCTTAGCATGTGATGGACTTCTTGAGCTCCTTGATGCCTGCTTGATGCAGAATTCAAGTCAATCTTGACTGCAAGAATCCACTCCTAGAACATTGAGATAGGAGAAGAGCAAGCAGAGCTGGAATGTGGAGTTAAACACACCATCAGTTTGGCATCCTTGGATTGTAATAAAAGATCTAAATCCAATTCCCTTTAAATCTCATTAATCTTATCCAGCACCAATTTAATGTTCACTAGATTCTTGTGTATAGGCTTGAGTAATAAATCTTTTTGAACTGCAATTTAACCTATGGTCCTGATCCTTTGTGCCTGACAATGGCAATAGAACTTAGACTTATATACCACTTCACAGTGCTTTACAGCCCTATCTAAGGGGTTTATAGGGTCAGCATATTGCCCCCAACAATCTGGGTCCTCATTTTAACCATCTCGGAAGGATGGAAAGCTGTATCAACCTTGAGCTGGTGAGAATAAAACTGCTGAACTGCTGGCAATCGACAGTCAACAGAATTAGCCTGCAATATTGCTTTCTGACCACTGTGACACCACAGCTCTTATATACAATCCCAATAAATGGCCATTCAGCCTCTGTTGAATACCTCTGGTGAAGGTAAATCTACCTCCTATTGAGATAGCTGTTTTGTTAATGAATAGCTCTTACTGTTGGAATTTTTTCCTCGTGTTCAAGCAAAAACACTTCCTTGTTATTTAAACCCATTGTCTCTTGTTCTGTTTTCTGGAACAACAAATAAATATTTCTGCTCCATCTTCTGCAACACAACTTTCTGTTAGGTCAGCACAGCTATCATAACTCCCTATAGTCTTATCTTCTCCAGGCTAAACATAATGTTTCTCATAATTTTTTCATAATGATCAGGCTGCAAAGCCATGGCTTAATCTCAAATGTAATATGTATTTCCAGTAATGCCTCTAAGTTTCAGTGAAACCTAGAGGTGTGTTTAGAAAAATAAAATGATGAGTGGCTTTAGCTAGGAATGTTAGTGCAGTATATTTTGCACTTTAAAAAAAGACACAGTTTGGTCTGGTGATTAAGGCACCAGGTTAGAAATCGGGAACTGTGAGTTCTAGTCCTGCTTTAAGCATGAAAGATGTGTGGGAGACTCTTTCCCAGGGGCCATTCTCTCTCAATCCATCTCACCTCACAGGGTTGTTGTTGTGGAGAAAATAGGAGGAGAAAGGAGTATTAAGTACTCCTTTGCCACCTTGAGTTATTTATAAAAACAATAAAGGCAGGATTAAAAAAAAACTTTTCAAAACATTACCAGTTTGCTTACTGGTGATTGTTTTATGTGGACTCTTCCACACAATGTGAACCATTAAAAGGCCACATGCAGTGGAAATGTCGTGTTTCAAAGCTAACATGGCACATCTAACTTGACATTTAACCCACATTCAGGCAGGCAGACCCAACACAGCTAGATTAACTACTTCACTGCAGGCAACAATGAACACACTCAGGAGCTGCCTTCTGCAACAACGCTTGGAAATTGTAGCCTGTGTTTATGTCTCTCCCCCAGGGTTTAAATTCTAGGTCTTTTCGTCCCACCTTTCAAATCAATAATATGAGATTGTAGGATGGGAAGATTGAGACAGTAATGGAAGGAACTGTAGACTTACATAACCAAGGGACAGAAAGGATGTGTGTTGGTAGCTTATCTCATAAATGTGAATTCAATCTAGCTGGTGGAAAAAAACTTGAGAGACTCTGCCTTAACAAATTGACAAATTTGTGAATTTGTGAATTAAGCAACTGAAAATTCCTCATGCAGTTTCCAAAATTTTGTTTTCGTCTGTAATATTAGACTCAATATTAAAGGCATAATTTTATTTTTAACCCCAAACAAAATAGGATGAAGGAGTGGTATTTTTATGTGCAGGTCTCTCTTGAATGGTTCCTGGAGCAATTCTGAGAAGAGAGCAGTTGCCTCAGAACTGGAATTTATTTTTTCTTCTTATAATCTATACACTTTTAGCAGTCATGCTCATTCAGTCAAGATGGTGCCTTGATTGCTAGAGGGAAAATGACAAGAAAGCACTAAATGGAGCTGAGGGTGGCAAATTACCTTCACCTTACTGATCTGATCCTTGCAATCAATTGCTTCCGCATTATGTAAATTGGGCATTAAGAAGATGATTCAATGTAACCTTTCCCAACCTGGTGCCCTCTTCATACATTGGCATTAGCTGTCAGAATCCTCAGCTAGCATGGCCTGAGGAGATATAGTGCAATCTATCAGGATGACTTGAGTCCAAAATGTGCATCAAAAAATCAGGGAAGGTTTTTAATGATGAGTAAGATTAATCAGCAAGACTCAAAGGCAAACAAGTACCAGGAACCATTAAACTGGCAATCTCCATGTTTTCCGAGAAGTAGAGCTGCTGTTTCCTTACTGAGTTGGCCTTCCAGATGTTTTAATATTGCAATTCCCAGAATTTTAAGTTACTAACTGTCTGGGAATTCTGGGAGCTACAGTCAACTCTGGAAAGTCTCATGTTCAGGAAGCTTTCTGGTTCCCAGTTTTTGGTTCCTCTGGCCCAAAACAGTTTGGAAAGGAAATTAAAAAAAAATCAATTCCTCCAAAATTTCCATAATAAATATTCTGGGAAGTTGCCTTAGGAATATTTTTCACAACTTGACTGTCATCTTTTGAAAAATGTTTAGAAGGATCCGTTCTCTTCAGTGCAACATAAAGGTAACAATCATGGGAACTTTTGTATTGCCAGGAAAAGATAACTGAAAGATAAACTTTGGAAAAGATGTCTGTGCATGATATGGAGATACTTTTTTTGTTATCCTTTCCCATTTTCCTAGTCCAAGATTGTGATTCCTACCCTAAAGAAAGTGATCTAGTACAAAAAGTAGTGTTCGCTTAGGTTTAAGTTTTGATTTGAAAAAAAAAGATTTCAAATATTGATGCAGGGCAATATCAGGTAGCTCACTTGTGAAACGGGATTCAATGGGCAGAAGCAGGGGATATGGAATACCAAATGCTGAGAATGAGATGAAGGAAAAAGCCCATCATCTTCAGGTTTCTCTTGTTTGTGGGCTTTCAGAAGGAAAAAAATATACTGTACTTCTGGTCTATGCTCATGTGGCATGTTGGGTCAGATAGTGATCTTGGTTGTGGTATTTAGTCCACACAGGAATCATTGGGAGGGCTACTAAATTCTGGGATGACTGAAAGGCACAAACAATGAATAGCCATCTTAGAACTGGCATGCTTGGGATGAGTAATCATCAATAGAAGAGAACATTTGTAGCTCAGTTCAGTGCCTGATCATGTTACCACCTAGTTGGGTAATGAAACAACTGCAAGAAAACAACCAAGCTTTGAGTGCATCAAGGACCCCAAATTGTGTAATCACATTTTGGAAACAGTAATTGTAAGAGAGAAAGGTGATGTTGGTCACATAGTCTTAATATTTTAGCCTATAAAATGCTACTTAAATGTCTGGGGCATTAAGACTCATGCCTGGCCATCAAAATTGAGTGCCAAATGGCCAAGCAGTTCTTGGCAAGTAAATTTATTTTTTTATTTATTTATTTTTACATTTATATACCGCCCCATTCCGAAGACTCGGGGCGGTTTACAGCTTA
>JANHFL010004272.1:76560-89181 GCA_032468155.1 Oxyrhabdium leporinum
AGAGAGAGAGCGAGAGAGAGAGAGAGAGGGAGAGAGAGAGAGAGAGAGAGAGAGAAAGTGCAGCTTCATTTCTTTTGTGACTAATATTTATTAGCTGACTTTAAAATCAAGCTATGGGAATAAAAAAAATGGGAAGGAATAATTAACCTTGACCTCACCTAAGAGACATTTTGGGGAGAGGGGAGTGCTTCATCCAGATATGGTTGGTGTACCAATTATAGCCTTACCTGGATGCTCATCAGGATGCTTTGGTATCCATAATCTATGCCTTTAAGTATGGACTTGCTGATCTACTGCAATGCAGTCTATGTGGGGCTCCCTTTGTAGGTAACCCAGAACTATAGTTGGGACAAAGCAGAGTCACCAGAGAATCTCACCAGTGCAGAATAACATCCATTCTATACTCATAACACTGATTAGCAGTAGACTTTGAACCCAATTTGAAGTTCTGGTCATTATCTTTAAAGCCTTACGTAGCAGACCACCAAGATATATACAAGCAGCACCTTGCCAGAATAGAATATGTAGGCCCAGTTTAGTCATCATGAGGGAGACTGTTGAAACTATGCTCAGTTTCCAGATTATACGGAGGTAACCAAATGGCAGAACTTGTCATAGTAACCCACACATATTCGTAAGCAGGCTAAAACCTATTTCATTGTGCTGGAAGTCCAATTGATTGGGGCACCACAATGTTTTTTTTAATAGGAATGAGAAGTCTGTGGTATCTGCTAATATCTGTTAAAAATGTGTTTGTTTCTATTCGACTGCTTACTGCCCAGAAGCCTTTGGATTTGAGGTGGCTTAGAAATATGAAATAAAATTAGTACATGAATAAAATAAAAGGTTATTGAATTTGCCCTGATGCTCAAGGTATAGTTTAAACTATTGTTACTTGTGTCAGCTGTTGACAGATATAAATTATGAGGAATTCCTTTCTTCTGCTTGCCTGAGCAGTAAACATTGTCCTTTGCCAAGACAAACAGAACTTTGTTCCTGTGCTGGTGGTGAAGCAATTTCCCATGGTTAAAGCATGTTAACAGGCCCCTGATACTATAGGCAGCTCTGAAACGATGTCAATATATCCACAAAGGTCAGGCGTAGGTTGCTATTTCGACAGGCAAAGATTACTGGCCAGAGGCCACAAAGGACTTTTTACATTATATCCTAATGGGCAGAACCAATTGGAAGCAAAGTAGCTGAAAAGTTCATTTTTCCTCTCTATTAGCAATTTCCAATTTGTGGGGCCCTAGTGAGATACTCTCAGACCTTGCTTCTTCATATGGTTTTTCTATTTCCCCCCCCTTCATCTCTACCCACTTATTTACTCTCTCCTTTCAGCCTTAATTTAAAGCAACATTTCCCAACCTCAACAACTTTAAAATCTGTGGACTTCAACTCCCAGAAATCCCCAGTCAGCATCAATGGCTGGGGAATTCTGGGAGTTGAAATCCACAGACCTTAAAGTTGTTAAGGTTGAGAAATACTGGTCTAAAACGATTCCTGAGAAACAGAGTACGAGACCATTGGAAAACTCTGCTTGACCGTTCACAGTCTTTGCATACAGAGTAAAAAATGAGACCAGCAGCCGAACTAGGAAACCAGGTAAGTCAGCAGGTAATACTTCGGCAGGTGTCTGACAAGTTAATCCATGGTTTTGATCCAGCCAACCTTGGCTATACCCAGGGGTGCTTAAACAAGTTATGGTGTCTTTATGGTGTGATAAAAAAATTTGAGATGGTGGCTTGGCTTCAGTGGTGCAATTGAAGCTCCCCTTGTTTTTCATTTTGGTTAGCTTCCATAAAGTGTTTGTTGTTGTGTTGTTTATTTTAACCCATTATGGGCAGACATTACTCGATAGTCACCTTCTGCACCAGATCCTAACTATGTAACACTGCAAATACCAATCCTATCTCTGTACCCGGATAGCACCGCAAGGAGTAGTAAAAATGCCCGTATGTTCCATAGGTATATGTGGGATGAGGGGATATTCATCCTCTTTGTAATCAAATATCTCTGCCTAGTTACCTCAGAAATGAGGTTGCTACCATGTAGCCAGATCCTATGTGAAAAATAAGACATGGGTGACAAGCATGTGGAAAGAAGAAATGGACATTTAAATGGGAGATAAAAATTACATCCTTTTCACTCTCTTCACTTATGTTTTGAGGGATAACTCAATTCAAACCAACAAACCAACAAAAACACCTTACAAAAGCTCAGGTTGGAGGAACTGAGAAAAAAGTAAAATATAGATTACAATATGTGGTGTAGAATTCTTTAACTAGAACTCTACCTGGTGTAGTCATAAGAATTATACAGTGTCCCAAGGGTCTTAGTGCAGTTTTAAGTTTTTAAAGGTTAAAACTGCACTGACTTTGGGGATATCTTGTACCGTGGTGTTATCCATAACACATTACAAAAGCTAATGTGTTGCTACCCTATGAACGGAAAATCTCTACTTCAGCTTTGCACATATTGGTCCTGTTTCTAATACGTCATGAATATGTAGCACACTTTGTGAAGAAAATGCATTACCAAGTAGCAGAGTAGAGATAGGGAGAAATCAGATGCAAAACATGTCTAATTCCACATTTTCAAAGCAACACAGAACCTGAAATTTAGTTATCATTCAAAATTCATAATTCTCCCAATTATGCAAGCAATGCACCAAGATAAAAGGGAAAATCTGCACAAAACCCCATATATATTTGTGAGAATTCTGTACAAACTTCTGTTAGGGAAATTATTTGTAAAAAGTAGATTCACTAGAAGAATAGGCATATATCAGTAGAACTGTACACCTAAACTAGTTTTTTTTTCTGTGTAAATGTTCTTTGGGAAGATGAGGAATTTTTAAATTCAATACATCAGATTTGACATACAGTACATGAAAAAATTAAAAATGCAGAAACTGAAATAGGCAAATATACCTTCCTCGTGGCAGAGGAAGCAATTCACATTCAGAAAAGAAATACATTCTTATACAGCTTCTTTCTGCTTCTTCTTATACAGCTTCTTTCTTTCACATCACATTCACACATTCTGCTACCTTTAAAGTCTCCCCCAACAGGTTTCATTTTAGTTATATGCCCCTTTCTCCAAGGACCTTTCCTCATCAGCTAGCCAACTAATTTGAGACAGACTAAACCCTGGGATCTATGTCAGTGCTCATTGTTAATACTGGTGAAGGGACTGTTTTGAATACAACCTTCCTTTAATTGTGTCCAAAATACCTTCTCCATTTATAGAATAAACAACACACTTCGTTGCCTATTTGGAAGTAGGAAGAGCCATTTTCTATACAGACCATTTTTTTCACTAGTGACTTATAATGTTTTCTAGCATCATCCAGCCATCACTAAGCAATATAAACTCTGTTCTCATTATCATTATATTAGCACAAAAAGAGTTAGGTGATGGTACACTCCCTGCTCTTCTCATTTCAGAGATTAGAATCTGCCTGGCAACCCCTAGCTGTACAAAGATTCTGTAGGGAAGTCCATGATAACATTGCCTAAATGAGGACAAAGGGACATTTAAAAGGAAATGGAAGGCCAGTTAATTTTAAGAGTTATATGAGCATAGGATACTGGGAAAATGCAGCAATCTCACCCCTGATTTTTTGCCTCTTCCTCCCCCAGCTGCATTCATCTGTAAAACTCACCCCATCAAGCATCCCAGTATCTTGTTGCTTGCTACTGCAGGCATCTTGGTGCAAACACTTGAATGGCAGCCAACAAAGAAGATGGGCAGGCCGGGCAAAATATGTGACACACCAGCTCAGGTGTTTCTTGGATACAAAATCAAGATGCATTCTCAGAACACATACATCAGTTGGCAGGATAGACAGCTAGCAGTCCAGCAAAGAAAAGCAAAGACTGAGAAGTGAAATCTGTTTACAGACAGGGAGACTGACTCATTAGAGGTAGGAGGAAGAATAAGATGGAGGAAATCAAGAGAGGAAAAATGATGAAAAGGTATGGAAGGAGCTCTTTGATGAGAATAAAAACTACACATTGCATAAATGCTTAAAATATGGAACGGGGGGGGGGAGAGGTGGAAAAGAAAAATAGGCTAATAGATTGATGAAGGAGTCATCTAGCCATGAAGGATTATGATTTTAGTATTGGTGAAGAAATCAAGAGCTGAGGGAAGGAAGACCAGATTTGTTGCTATGTTTCACAGCATGCCTTCAGGCATTGTTGGGCTACAGCTCCATCGTTGGCTGAATATGATGGGAGTTGTACTCCAGTAAACATTTATGGAGAACCAGTTTTAAAAAAAGGTACACAAAGACAGGAGGATTGGAATAAAATTGTTTTAGAGAAAAAGAAAGAGAAAGAAAGACAGCTGTAAGAAAGAGAGATCAATGGATACTTAGGAGAAAGATCACAGGGACCCAGGGCAGTCTCAAATGAGGATTTTCATCTTTTGCCAGGGTATTCTATCATACTTGCTGTGTTCATTACTCAGTGCCCCCAACCCAGGACTGACCTTATGTAGTTTCCACATGGCGCCCAGCGCCTTCACCTCATGACTGGAATGCTTGCCTTCCTCCAGACACTGGTAACAGACAGGAACCTTGCACTGCACACAGTACATGCTGTGATTCTCTAGCTCATGATCAGTGCAAGTGGAGATCTTGCGTGGACTCAGCCTCCGGCTGACCCGGCCCTGAGCTGGAGGCACCAAACGGTGCTTAGCCAGGGGCCCCCGTGGTGGATGGCAGCGCAGCCGGCATGGGTCACAATAGAAGACGTCGCACTGTTCACACATGACTGTGGCCTCCTTGGGTATCTTCTCACACAGTTGACAGCGCAGGGCAGCTGCTTTGCTTTGCTGGTAACGGTCAATGACACCCTCCAAGACACGATTCTTGGGGAAACCACGAAGGCCCCGCTCATCCAAAATCAGGCTGCGATGGCACTGCGGGCAGGTGAGGCAGGAATTGCGTGGCACCGGTGCCAATGAGGCAGTGGCTGAAACCGGTGGGAGATGTGCAGCTGGCGGGACAGTTGGAGGGAAGACACGCACACCATTGGGTGACTTCTGACATGGTGTAGTGGGTGCACTAGCAAAGCCACCATATGAGCCATAGCCGCTGTCTGCCTCACTGTACAGGCTCATCTTGTCCAGGTCCAGGTAGTCATAATCGGATGAGGAGCCAGCTGACCCTGAGGCACGTCGGCTCTGAGGCGACTCCGTCTCTGGCGTCTGCACCAGGATGTTTCGGGCACATGCCTGGCACAGGTTGTGTGAACAGGGTAGGATTAGAGGTTCCCGGTAGAAGGAGCCGCATACCGGGCACTTGAGCTCCTCTTCCATCTCTTCCATGGGGGGTTTCTCGACGCCTTCAAGCCGGGGGGTCAGCGGCCGCCAGTAGGATAGGGGCTGGACAGCGGGAGCGCTTTCAGTACCACGGACAGCGAACCCGCCAAGCGAGCCGCGCTCGTCTCCAGCTTGGCTCACCTCGAGCCAAGCTAGATAAGCAATGCCAGCTCTGAACTCCTGCAGCCTTCCCACCGCTTCGTGAGCTCCGCCTTCTTGGCTCATCATTGGCCGTTTGCGCCGAGTGCTGAGACGCCATTGGACCAAGGCAGTCTCCTAGACCCCCGCCTGCCTTGGGATACTTCACTTCGCCGGCTTGCTTTTCACCCCCGCCTGCTCCTCTGCATGAATAAGAGACAGGCGGAGGTAACTGCTGTGAAAGGCGGGGAGCGCCTCTGAGCCTGACAGACATCCTCGGACTTGCAATTGGTGATCATTGGAGGGGCGGGGGGGGGGGGGAAGGGGTGTGTGTATGGGTATGTGTGAGTGTTTGGGGTACACGATACAGAGGCACTCCGTTCCATTAAACTAAAGAGTTATTAATCCCTTTAATAACCGCCTCCCTTTTTCTCCTGCCGGAAATAGAAGATTTAATGGCAACAGCCGTCCTTTTCTGTTTTCTTTCTCCGCACCAGTTGTGATTCAGAAGTACCCCGCCTCTCAAGTAGTTTATCAGAATTCTCGAACTGATAGGATGGTCAGAAACTTGCAATTCCCAGCCAGAGATTGCTACCAGCGAATTTTGAGATATTTAATCTAACGTATCTGAAGAGCATCCGGTTGGGGAGATTATATTTCATTTAGAGTTGTATTGGATGCTCATTCTGCTGTCGTTTTCTTTGACAACTGTCTAATTTTAAGTATTCAGAATATTCATCACATATCATCACATTCTAACAAATTATGCTGCTGGGTAAAAGATGATCTGATCTATTTGCTGGAAGTCCAACTGAGATTAAAAGAAAGAAACAAAGATAATTCCTGAGTCTTATTTATTCTGCCATTTATTATGTCATAAACCTCTATCATCTTCTCCCCATACATTTGTCTAAGAGGGCACTCATCGTTCAGCTACAGAGGAGGGTACATTCTGTAAATTCAGTCATCCATTCATTTTTCTCTCTCTTGATTGTAATGAACAGAACTGTGCTGAATGGTAAAATACTGAATTTAAATACAGCACATATGCTCAGTACAACACTCCTTATTTCGTGTTCACATGTCTGCTTGATCATTGTTTCCATTTTTTTTTCCAAAAAAGATGTGACATTATTCAGAACAATGCACTTTTCTGTTTACCGTGCTTCCAATTCCTATATCCTAGAAAGGAATTTGAAACCAACCTGCAATTGTCTTCATAAACTCAAAATGCAGAGAAACACACACGAAGCTCAAAAGCAGGATAAGATGTTCCATTACCATCACAAACCTCAGTTTGTTCCCAGCATATATTTCCAACATAACTATGCTAGAGGAAGTAGCATTATGAGCCATGGTGTCACAGTGATTAGAATGCAGTACTGCAGACTACTTCTGCTGCCTGCCGGCTACCTGCAATTTGGCAGTTCAAATCTCACCAGGCTCAAGGTTGACTCAGCCTTCCATCCTTCTGAGGTTGGTAAAATGAGGACCTAGATTGTTGGGGGAAATATGCTGACTATGTAAACTGTTTAGAGAAGGCTGTAAAGCACTGGGAAGTGGTATATAAGTCTAAGTGTTATTGCTATTGCTAAAGTTTCATAAATTTGAAATCTATTTTTCTATTTCAAATAGAACAGAATATTTACAAACATGGGGGCATCTTGTGTTGATGTGCTAAAGTGGAGTGTCATGGATCTTTTTGACTGAAAATCCTCTTAGGTCCCTTAGATTTCATAACTGGATCAAATTTATCTTAGATTTATAGAGCTGGCTCTATAAATTTCTATAAATGTATAGAGTCATAGTTGTACAATGGTTAGAATGCAGTATTACAGGCTAAATCTGCTCACTGCCGGAAGTTCAGTTCTGACTGGCTCAAGGTTAACTCAACCTTTCATCCTTCCGAGGTTGGTAAAATGAGGACCCATGTTGGTGCAATATGCTGACTCTGTAAACTGAAAGAGAGCTATGAAGAGGTATATAAATCTAAGTGCTATGGCTTTTGCTGTTAGGTCGGCAGTTGATATATAGACAAGTCTTCCAGTTACTATGAATGGACAGAAATCTTAGAAAGGGGTGAGAAATGGAAATGTTGTCCTTTCTTTGTACTCTTCAGGACTCTGAATAGTTTGGGTCTTCTGATGTCAGAGGATTATGGCAAATTGCTCTGTTATTATTGATCTTTTAAGAGTATTTATAATTTAGTGTTATGCTAGTAGTGAATACAATATTAGAAAAATACCACATTCAGAAAGAAATTCACTAATGTTAAAAGAGGACTGGAGAGTTGATGAGATTTAGTGACATATGCTCAATTCTACATATCCAAGGCTTTCAGAGTGAAGTGCTGATTGCAAATGATTTAAGTAAACAAGCAAATAAATATAAAATTCTCTTCTGTGTCTTATATGTATGTATATGAGCCACGGTGGCGCAGTGGTTAGAGTGCAGTACTGCAGGCTACTTCTGCTGACTGCAATTTGGCAGTTCAAATCTCACCAGGCTCAAGGTTGACTCATCCTTCCATCCTTCCAAGGTGAGTAAAATGAGGATCATAATTGTTGGGGGCAGTATGCTGACTCTGTAAACCGCTTAGAGAGGGCTGTAAACTGCTATGAAGCAGTATATAAGTCTAAGTGCTATTGCTATCTTCAGTGCACCAATCTCAGAGAGCACCAAGGATGCCCCAGTACAACCCTGAGCTACAAATATTCTCTTCTGTTGGAACATCCAGGATCTTTGTACATACCTTCTATATGTACATGGTGTACATATTTTCACAAATTAAAAAAGTATAAATCAGCTCTTAATGCCTTTGTGTTGAAAGCTGCTTTCTTGAACTCCAGATTTCCTCATTTTCCAAACTGATAATCACAGTCAGCTGTGGTTTCCAGTTCTTCTTTCTAAGGACGCAACACAGATGTCTTGATTATTGTTATTATTGTGGTTGTTGTTATTAGTATTATTGTTGTTGTTGTTGTTATTGTTGCTATTGTTATTGTTATTATTTTAGCATTCATGGCTTTGGGTGATGCAACCCCCATGTACATCTTTCTAATGCTGTTTTGCTTCTAGGAAAAAGACTTAAAGGAAAGTATGTAAGCTTAGAGTTGCATTTATAAAACTCTGCAGATATGTCATAATTGGCTGCACGGACTTAGTTCTAATGAAATATACACAGATAATAACCACCAGGCATAAAAGGATGCCAAAAGCAGAGATTGCAACAATATAAAGACCACCATGATCCAGCACAGAACTTTAGTGCCAGGAGCAAAAATATATTCTCTTAATTGACATAAATGTTAAGTTCATTACACCCATTGTTGTTTAAAGTCAAAATCTCTCATCTTTTATAAGCTCTCCTCATACATTTCTTCTAGTAAATTCAACAGACAATTGCTACATAGCAGTGCTAGATTAACAATTATGCCAAGTATGTTGCAGAACTCAGGGCCAAACCAAACATGATTTTATGGATGTTGTGAATCCTTGCATGCTTCTTTACTGTCCCGGTCTCTGTGATCTGTCCCTCCCTCTGTCCCTCCCTCCTTCCATAAGGTGGCAAGCAGAATAATCAATATAATTTTTGAAAGGGGACTGGACACATTTATGGAAGATCAGACTATCAATAGCTAGGAATACAGCTAGTCCTCAACCTATGGCCACAATTGAGGCCAAAATTTCTGTTGTTAACTGAGACATTTGTTAAATGAGTTTTGCCTCATTTTATGACTTTTCTTGCCACAGTTGATAAGTTAGTAACCTGTATGATATGTGAATCTGGCTTTCCCATTGACTTTGCTTGTCAAAAGTTCACAAAAGGGGGTCACATGATCCTGGGACACAACAAAAGTCATAAATATGAACCAGTTACCAAGCCTCTGAATTTTGATCACATAATCATGGGGATGCTCCAAAGGTTGTAGCTATGAAAAATTGGTCATAAGTCACATTTTTCAGTGCCATTGTAATTTGAATGGTCACTAAGTGAACTGTTGTAAGTCAAGGATTACTTGCACTAGTGGCTGTTTATTACTTTCTTGACCGTAGGGAACATGCCTTAAATACTGGTTTCTTGGAAATGACAATAGGAAGGGGGCTATTACTGTCAGTTCAGGCTTGTGAACTTCCAAATAGTTCCTGTTGGCCCCTACATGTTCCTGGTCTTGGGTTCTTTAGAAGAAAATTTTAACCTGCCATGGACTTCATGAATTTTCCTCCTTTGCTCATCTGCTATGTACAGAACAATGGAAATAAAGCTCCTCTCAGTCTAACTCAAGACTGAATGTATAAGGAAAATCAGGTAAGGGGGAATATTGTGATGAAAACCACCTATGCCACAAAATCCTCATCTAAAATCAAACCATAATCCTGACCTGGATCAGCCCTCAGACTACACTGGGGAAAAAATAACTCTAGTATAATCCAAATCAATCAATTACCTTTAGAAATGTGCAGTTCTTAAAATAGGAGCATAAAAAGAAGAAAAAAAACCATGGAAGTTTTGCCTGCTGCTAGTACAGAATACCTAAATTTGGATACACACTGGTTCTATTGGATGAAGAATTATTCACGTGGTATAAAAAGGACAAATACATCAAATGTAAGTTCTTTAAATGCGAATCTATAAAGAAAGCCACAGTTTTGTTATGAATTTGCTCCCTGTCCCATTTTTTCTCTTATCTGTTTGTAGAGATATCTGGCCCACCACCCATCGTGTATTCTTATGCAAGAAAATTCTGTTGCAATTCTCCATTTTGCCAAGGATGCAGAACTTATATAGAGCTCAGAATTATGCAAGATTGGATTTAATACTTTGACTCCATGTGGGTACTGGCTAAGCACCAACAAGGATTTCCTGGGAATTTCTCAGTCTATATCCAAAGACGCTGTGATGTCAGGACAATTTATGTTCACATATTAAGCTCAAACTCTTTATTTATTTAAACAGATGGAGATGGCCCAAGATTACATCTATTGCCTCTGGCTGCAAGTAAAAGCCTATGTGGATTTACTTGAATTTGAGTTAGAATTCTGTAACACTGAAGATCATTCTTTGATGGTTTTTTTTAATGAGATAAATGCCATTTCTGTGACTTTCCCATATTGCTTTTATAACCAGGATAGGTTTTTTTATAACCAGGATTGAGTTGCAGGATTTGGATCTGGCTAGTTTAGAGAAAAGAAAGACTAGGGATGACATGACAGTGGTGTTCCAGTATTTGAAGGGCTGCCACAAAGAAGAGGGGGGCAACTTATTTTCCAAAGCACCAGCAGGCACCAACAATGGATGGAAACTAATCAAGGAGGGAAGCAACCTGGAATTAAGGAGAACAATTAACCAGCTGGCCTGCAGAAGTTGTGGGTGCTTGATCACTGGAGATTTTTAAGAAAAGACTGGACAGCCACCTATATAAAATGTTACAGAGCAGGGCTGTCAAACTCCTGCCCCACAGGCTGGATGCATCACGCGCTGGCCATGTCCATGCCTAGTTTAGTAAAGGAAGGAAAAATCCCAATACCTCACGTGACAACACTGTGACGACATGAGTTTGACACCCCTGGTATAGAGTCTCCTGCTTGAGCAGTGGTTGGACTAAAAGACCTACAAGGTCTCTTCCATCTCTATTCTGACCGGCCATTTCTGTTTACCAATTGAATAAGACTTTGATTATCACTGTGTAAAATACTATTTTGTATTTTACTGATTATTGCATTTATATTGTTCATGCCCAATCCCAAACACTTGGGAGCTCAGAGCATACACATAGGAGAGTTTCCTCACTTTAATGCCACGGTATTATAAAATAGACTGGGTTGAGAGACAGCAACTGAGCCAGCAAGCTCTTAAACCGAATGTAATGCTTGTGCAGAACTAAAAAAGTAAGTCCTTCAAGAAGACGTTGTTAAATCTGCTTGTAGATCTCACTAAACATGCAGTGACCCCACCTCTTCTTCCATCCTTCTCACAGACCACTTCTTCAGTCCTTAACACAGAGAAAACATGTGAAAAGCTAGTATTCATATAAAAAGTGTCCAACAATTATGCATACAGTTTTCAATACATATTTTGTCCTGTTCTCTATCTCTGTCTTGCTCCCAACTCAGTTGGAGACAAGGGACATCCTATCATCTGCCCAATCAGCCAGATGTTTAGACTAGATTTGGCATTTCTGTCCACCTACTGATTCTTCCCAAGGATCTGAGATAGGCAAAGATGGTTGTTTAATAATATTAAAGGTATTGTTGCAGAAGTTAAGCTTTCCAAGTAAAGCATCTTTTGCAATTGACTGATGTTGATTTTGTCAATCTCAATAGCGTTCAAGTGATGCTCCAGATATTTTACAATTGCATCTAAGGTGCTGATTACTATTGGTATTATCTTTGCTTTATTACATATAAAACAATGTGAAATGAAGCTTCCAGTTCTTTAGGTGGTGTTGGCCTTCATACACATCAAATTCTTCCCAAGAATCTAGGATGTTATAATATATCAGCATAGCAAAGAGAATAACTGGCCCAAAGTCACCTAGCTATCTTTCATGCCTAAGAAAGACCTAGCACTCCCAGTCTCCTGATTTCTAGGCTTTTCCAACCACATGGGAAAATATGAACACAGCAATGATGCTGGAAGTACACCGTGGAAATAAAGAATGAAGAAGTATTTGGTCACATTTTCATCATAGCACGTTCATCCTACAGAGAAAATAAATGAAAAATTACCTGACATTTAGTAGGCAGAGGAGCGAATAAGTCTGTGAAGTAGATACACCTAAAATGTATGTCAGAAATTAGTTTTGGCTTTTGGTGACCTTGTGAGTCCCTTCCACACAGCAGACTAATTAGAACAGAAAGAGAGAGTGGACATCTCCACCTAGTTTGAGTTCCAGCTACAGCCACTGCTTGCTTCATCCCTGCAGAAATATTTGGCATTTCTACCTTAGCCCTATAGGAAGTTATTGAGGGGATCAGTTCATGTCTTTCTGACTCTATGTCACTGGGTAATGTGAATATCAGATTCCTTATCTTTTTTTTTCCTTTTTTTTAAGGAAGCTTCACCTTACCCAAATTGTCCCAAAGGTGCTTTTTTCAAGAGGCAACTGGACTTTCTGGTTTTTCTTTGAAGACGTTTTGCTTTTCATCCAA
>JANHFL010004272.1:119632-158077 GCA_032468155.1 Oxyrhabdium leporinum
GATGTAACCAATATGATGACTGTGATTGATATGACTATTAGGATTACTGTGTTTAATATTATTACTATATCCTTATTAGACGAAGTTGAGGTAGAAATGAATAGGTTTACTATATACAATATCACTATTGTAAGATTAGAAAATTAATACCAATATAATGTATACTGTGGTCAATTTTGATTGTTATTGCCCAGAGATATTTGTACCCAGATGACACACTGTTTAATGGAAGATGGAATATTTATATTAAAAAATAAAATATATATATAAAAAATAAATAAATAAAAAGCTTTAACTTTTAAATTTAGATAGAGTGGAATCCTTTGTTTTTTAATGTTTTCTCCTGCTTTTCCCCCAGTGTTTGCGTTTTCAGAAAGCTATAAATTGCTTGTAATTGCAAGAGCTCTCCAAGGTGTCGGTTCATCTTGTTCTTCTGTAGCTGGTAGGTTTCTAACATGTACATCAGCATAGGGACTACAGCTGTTTATTCTTTTCTTTACTAAGGATTTGGTTAAATTGCAAACCATTTTATTGTTTTTATCTTTATATAATTAGGTGAGATGTCTAATTATAAACAACTTTGAATTTCTTAAGAATGTTTACGATATTTTCTTCTGCTTTTAAAAACTTTAAAATCATTTTTCAGATTGAGTAGATTTAATATGTACTGTGTCATTTAGAATGTGTAGTTTGTTGTAGTCATTCTAGATTCCTAGAATTCTTCATATTTTTTAGAATTCCAGGTTGTATCCATTCTCATTTCCTGCATATCACTTTCTGGTAAAAGGTTGCAAAGAAAAGAGTAATTTAAAGAAAAAAAAGCATCTCTTTCCTTTGTATTAAAGGCCTCATTGCCTTAAGAGTCACAGTTGGAGAGAATTCTCAGCCCTCCCTCCCTGATCTTAAGAGATTTTCCAAAGGACAGTTTATTGGATGTGTGAAGATAAATGTTTCACAGGTGATTGTTCATATCTTAGTGTAATTTCCTGTCTGCCGAAGACAAGTCTAGTGTTTTTTTTTACTTTGCTTTGCTTTTTATGCAGGGATGGGTATGCTAGCCAGTGTCTATACCGATGATGAAGAAAGAGGCAATGCGATGGGAATTGCCTTGGGAGGCTTGGCCTTGGGGGTATTAGGTCAGTATGACAATGATCCCTGGATCAGAATACAGGTAGTCCTCGAGTTACGACCACAATTGAGCCCAACATTGATGTTGCTAAATGAAACATTTGTCAAGTGAATTTGCTCCATTTATAACTCTTCTTGCCACAGTTGTTAAATGAATCACTGGATTTATTAATTACTAACATGGTTGTTAAGTGAATCTGGATTTCCCCATTCACTTTGCTTGTCAGAAGTCACAAAAGGCAATCCCATGACCCCAGGATATAAATATGAACTACTTGCCAAGCATCTGAAATTTGATCATGTGACCACTGCAGATGCTTCAATGGTCATAAGTGTGAAAAGCTATCATAACTCACTTTTTTCACTGCCATTGTCACTTTGAACAGTCACTAAATGAACTGTTGTATGTTGAGGACTACCTATATGCAATTTTAGAAATTTTATATGCTGCTTTTTCAATCAACAGTGCTACTTTATAGCCAGTCCTTCTTATTCCCAACTAAATGCATATGTAATTAGTCCCTCAGGCTATGATTTTTTTTTCACTAGCACATAAATACTAACATCTGAGTAAAACTACACAGGAATAGAGTATTAAATAAATTATCTGACTCAGAATTATTTTGTTGGCTTGTCAAAGAATTTAGTTGTACATACTATATATATACACAGAAAGAAGTTAGTAATAACAATAGCGCTTAGACTTACATACCGTTTCACAGTGCTCTACAGTTCTGTTTAAGGCTAAGCAGTTTACAGAGTCAGCATCTTGCCCAGAGGTGAAATATAGCGGTTCGCACCGGTTCACATGAACTGGTAGGGAAAATTTTGATTGGTTCGGAGAACAGGCAAATATCAAAAAAAATATCTTTTTTTATTCCTTTCAATCAATTAAATGTTGAAAAGAAATTATGGATTAAGAATTATCAGATGGCAGGATAATTATCTAAAAATAGAATGGAATGGACCAAATTGGGTGTTGGGGAGAAGCAGTAGAAGAAAAATCAAGTTTGAAAATGGACCAAATTGGATTGATGGCCGTAGGAGAAAAAAATCAAGAATATTCCCCTTTGAATCGCTTTACGAGAACTAGTTGGGGAGTGGCTCTGAATGCAGCTGGCTGTTCCATTCAAGCCCCTTCCTCTATTCTATCATCACATGAGCCAGAGCACAGCTATTTTGAGCAGTTGGGAAGAATTCCTGATGCCATGGCCTTGCATGTTTTCTCTGCTTTGTTTTAGGTTAAAACTTTCCCCATTAAAAATGAGGTTTTAATCTAAATGGCAGACACAATATTTACCTACTTATAGAATTGCCTTTCATCATTGTTGATATTTGACCATATATCTTACTAGAATCTAAATATTTACTAAGAAAAGTGACTTTGGTGTGTTTTTTCGTAGTGGGTCCACCTTTCGGAAGTATCTTATATGAATTTGTTGGGAAGGCAGCCCCATTCCTGGTGTTAGCAGCATTGACTCTTTTTGATGGAGGTAAGTCAAAGAACAGGTAATCCTCGACTTAAGACTACAGCTGAGCTCAAAATTTCTGTTGCTAAGCGAGATACTTGTTAAGTGAGTTTTACACCATTTTACGACTTTTCTTGCCACAGTTGTTAAGTGAATCATCTTAATTATTAAGTTAGCGACATGGTTGTTAAGTGACTCTGGTCTTGACTTTGCTTATCTGAGGGTTGCGAAAGGTGATCACATGACCCCAGAACGCCTGCAACCGTCATAGATATGAAGCAGTTGCCAAGCATCTGAATTCTGATCACGTGACTATGCTGCAATGGTTATAAATGTGAAAAGCAGTCATAAGTCACTTTTTCCAGTGCTACTGTAACTTTGAATGGTCACTAAATGAACTGTTGTAAGTTTAGGACTGCCTGTAATGCTTATGGTTTCATATATAGTGTTATAATTTAATTACAACCTAAGGAGTAAAATGACCCTTTTTTGTTTTGTTTGCAGCAATACAATTGCTAGTTTTACAGCCATCTAAGATACAGCCAGAAGTAAGTACTTCAGATAACTTTTTAAAAGAATGCTTATTTTATCCTTTTTATAAAACTGTTTGTTTTTAATTGTTATTTTAACAGAGTCAAAAAGGAGCATCATTACTGACCCTCTTGAGAGACCCCTACATTCTTATTGCTGCAGGTATTTTGGGATTTTACATAGTTGCATTTTTAAAATATGTGGTTGTTTTCTGAATTTGACAGGTCACTTGAAAAATGAAATGAAAAAATATTGTAGCATTCAGAACTAGATACTGTCTATTACCTTCAGTGCTATTCCTTCTTTTCTTCCTCCTTCTCCTCCTCCTCCTCCCTCTTCTCCTCCTCCTCTTCCTTCTCCTCCATGGATAAGTTCTGTGTTGCAACTAATCATTATTTTTACTTTTGAAGAGTTAGTGCTATTTGCAGCTTTTTTTTTTTTTGCTTAAAAAAGTAAAATTATCTTTGGTAAACTCAGGTGGAATTGGGTTCAGGACATTTGGTGAGTGGCAAGAGAATTATTCATGCTAATTAGGAAACACAAAGGAAATTCCACGTCCCAGGTAGCAAAATTTATGCAACAAAGCTTTATAGAACCGTTCGTGATTTTCTGTATATGGTTGTCAGATTCAGTATAGCATTATTTTTTCTCTGGTATTTCTTAAGAGTTCCTTAGTGAGAAGTTTAGTGATATTGTATTTCCTTAATGACCCGGCTTCTGATTTTTCTCTTCCAGCAGCAAGCCCTGATTATATGCTTTTGGCAATTTTAATTTTTAAGCCCTCCTTTGCCCCAGATCTATACTATCTTTCGGTCTCTTCAGTTTGATATCCCCATAACCCATTATTTCTTCACAATTATCCTTTTTGGTCTATGCTTTTTGTTTTCACATCGTTGTTGCTGTTGTGCAGTTTTCTGCAGGGTAATCTGAAGAAATGATTGGTCACTTGTCCCAATTGTCTGCCCTTAGCTTTTTTTCTGGAGATTTTTTGCAGCTGTACAGTACACATATACGTTTTAAGTGGAGTGAATGAAAACAACAACATTATCTTGTTACACAGAATTTGCATCTAAATTGCTAGGCCACTTGAGTAATAGGACATCCAAAACCATTGTACCACTTACTAAATAATTAGAAAAGGTCTCACAACTACAGCCATGATACAATACACAATTGTATCTTTTCAAAGTATACTAAACTGAAATTGTATATCACTGTGTTTGTCAAATACTATTGAAAAGTTGTTGAATTAATGCTTCTGAGTGTTGATTTACATGCAGCTGGTCTCTTGACAAGCGCTCTTTGGTGTTAGAAAAACTAGGCTGGAAAATTACAAAAGTGGGGAACTTAAAAATATGGGAGAGATGATTAGACATACTTAAATATACTTAAAATTAAAAGAACATGCATCTTTTGGAAGGAATATTCATTAATTTTAATTGTAACCTAAAATGTTCTTATTTCCCTTTGTATTAAACTTAAAAAATATACCTTCTTTTAGCATATTTGTTATGTGGAATTCTATTAGATATGCACCACTGGGAATGGGTTAAACCTCTGGTTGAGTATATGAACTGATACCTAATACCCCCAGTAATAATTCATAGCTCTTCCAAGAACCTTCCAGTGATTTTCTTTGATCTTGTTTATATTTACTATTGTCTTCTTTCCTTCAACCTTCTCACACAAATACTGGCTTCATCTACACAACTAAAGTATGTGAGTTTCTGTTTGCTGATCATTAACTTGAAGAAGCAGTCCTACCTTATTTGTCCAGGACTAACTAATAGATTCTTTCCTGAACTTCTGGGTGGTAATCCCTAGGAGGGGAATTATATTGCATGGTAATAATTACTCTTAGAGTTATTTTAAATAATAATTAGATATCAAAAATGTAACTATTTAAGACCAAGCTGTAAATCATTGAAGCATGAGGGCAATGTGGCAATACCACAATTCTCTCTTCCTGGGGTTTGGTTCTCTTTTTAGTAGCTTTCTAATTTGATCATGTGTGAAGCATTTTGCTTCAAAGTTGATTGCTAAACCTATGGATTGTTTTTGGGTTAGTTTAGCAAACTACATTCCTCTTAAACCATATTTATTCTAGGGAAAACTAGATTCTGTTTGTCCTGTTCTATGGGAAGAAATGACGTGTTTGAGACTAGAATGAAACTAACTGTTTTCCAAGTGGATTCATGTTTGTACATTAATCACAAAGTTTAATTTTCATTTTTTATCTAATTTAGACTGGGCCGTAGTGTTATTTCCCCTTGAATAGCTTTATCTTTATAGAAAGAAAGAGAATAATGTGAGAGAACTGGATAGCTCAGATAGATGCAAATTCAAAGATAACAAAATATTATGAAATGAAAATTCTTCAGGGGATTAAATTTATTACCTAAGTGAACAAGAAAGCTTAATCCTAGCTCTGTTGGCTATTTATCTAGTTGCTTATAATCAATCTACATTAGTGAATTAATGCAATCTGATTGAGATTGCAAGTATATATATATGAACAGAACTTTGTCAGACATTTAATTAAATTAATTGGACAGACTATGGTATCCCAGATGATGCTTCATTTCCCCTCCACAAAAATGTGCTTAGTATGTCCATGTATAGGATTTAATGTATAGCATTTGCAGAGCTTTGGATGTTTGCAGCTGTGTTTATGTCAAATACTTTTCTTTAGAATTGGTTCTCAGTTAATGCTCCTGTGATGGAATCAATGATACAACAGCTTCCTACATATTTATATTAAAATTGTTTATGTTGATTTCTATAAGTTATAAAAGCAAATAAAAGTACTAAAAAGGAGAAAATTGAGGACTCTTAAATGTGGCAATGGTCATTGGCCATCCTTGCCTTATGACATAACACAGTGCCAGAGAACCTGTCATCCACATCATTTTACATTAACATTGTTTTAAACAAATTTATGAAAATAAAAATGGCTATTGAAGTCTTACATTATAAAATCTTGTAAGAGTTTTACAGTCTCATAGGACAATGCTATTTTTCTGCAAGAAGATACCAGAACTTGAAAAAGCATTTTTTCCCCAACTTCTAATAACTTTGGTACAACATGAAATGAATTGGACTCTTATTCTTTGCTCTTAGGCAAATAGGTGAGAGCACATTAAGATTTTAGATACCCTAAATAGACAGCCTAATACAATTTGGCATATTTGAACAAAGAATGACAGCAGTGATCATTTTATTGCTGAACTGTGTGATAAGAGAGCCTTTTCTTGGGCAAAATAATTTCTATATAGCTAAGAAATACTAGATGAAGTGTAAAGGTTTAAAAGTCATCACAAGTTGAGTTTGCAGTTAAGTTTTTATTGTTATCAAAATGGTTTAAACTGCTTTAAAAGTCATTCAGTGCATGAGTGGTATAAGATTGAGTTCTGTAACAATTCCATAATGAAGATTTTCATGTAACAATTCCATAATTACTCCATATTACTCCATAATGTGCTGTAAGAGAAATTATATCAGAAATACTAGCACACTTAGTATATTTGAATCTACTTGTAGGGAATGTGGCCACTGTTTTATTTTGTGATAAGCAATCCAGAAGACTTTGTTTCTTTGGTTTCCTTCTTGTGCTTATTCTCAAGTGTTGTATCAAATAAAATTTCAGTCTGAAAGTTGAAAATATTACATACAAACACACATTTTATTAAAACATGTTATCACTGAGTCAGGAATAGCAAAAGTTATTTGTATTAAAAGTTGTGCATTGCATCTGCTAGGTTTAAAACATTATCTAAGCGTCACATTGCACTCCATGTCTTTGACACAGTGTACTGCTTATTGTCTTATTTTTGGAAAAGTGGAACTTTTATGAAATTACAGGATTAAATGTTTTTTCCCCATCCTAGCAATTGAAATATAACCATTGTACAACTAACAAGCAACATTTCAAACTGCATTTTTTTCATGTCAGTATAGCTCTTTCTAGCTATTGATTAGAATTTAAGTGAAATAATTCAAAAAATCTATTTTTCATCTCTTTTCAAGGAGCAATATGTTTTGCAAATATGGCAATTGCTATGCTGGAACCAGCTTTACCCATTTGGATGATGGAGACAATGTGTTCAAGCAAATGGCAACTGGGTAAATTGCAACAAAATCCTAGCTATTTTATTTTTGATCCTAAGTGAATGTGATTGCCTTCTCAAAATTGTTAATCATGGATGTTCGGTTTTTATTTTCTGTATTGAGCTAATAGAATGATTATCTGACATAGTACCTTATGCATTATGCATTGGAAAGCATGAGGCTGAGCAGAATTTCAAAGAATTGCCTTGGTTCATGAGATGCCTAACTAAAGTAGATACTTGTGGATAAATTTGTGAGTGCCATTTACAGTGCTTTGCAATTCCATGCTTAGGAGAGGGGACTGGTCATGCTGCTTCATTTTGGTGACTCAATTGCTGTTTATGATCCACAGAAATGAAGGCCTTCCCTATACGAGGGAATGCAACATGTTTTGCTGAGGCAAGAGCCTAACTGTGGCAGATTGTCCATGATGTACTGTACACATTCCTTATAAAGAGAACAGTAGAGATGCTACATAATGTATGCTACACCTACATAAAATCTTTACTCAATGGAGGTTTTCTGAACATTGGAAAGTTCCATTAGAAATAGATAAATTTAAATTTGCCAAATTATACTGTATATACACCAATATAGACCAACTTCTGAATAATAGCTTTATTCTGGGCTATGCGACTAAAATCGTTTGGAATAGAACAGTCAGCTACATTCCAAGTGCTGCCTAAGTGCTTCTCCCACAGGAAACAACTGGATGAATTTTCTTTGGACTTTTTTCCTCTCACCTGAACTAGCCTATTTTCCTACTTAACGCTTTTTTTCACTGGATTCTCATTTACATCAAACATGGTTCTAGTTTGTTCAGTGTTCAAAAGGTTATACCGACAAATAGAGACCAGGGTCCATTTGGTAGCGTAATGGTTAGAATACAGTATTGCGGGCTAACTTTGCTCACAGCCAGCAGTTCAATCCTGACTGAGTCAAGGTGGACTCAGACTTCCATCCTTCTAAAGTCAGTAAAATAAAGACCCCAATTTTTGGGGCAATATGCTGACATTTGTAAACCGCTCAGAGAGTGCTGTAAAGCACTGTGGTGTGGTATATAAGTTTAAGTGCTATTGCTATTGCTACATAATCACTTTCCAAAATTTCATTAGCTTGAATGGTATGTAAAAGGAAACTAATTCTGTGATATTGTAACTACAGTGTGAAGGGGATAGTTTCTTACTTGCATACATGCTAAATGTAATAGCATTATCATTCTGCAGCACATATGCGAATATTATTCAGCTGGGCTGTCAAAAATGTCCCTATTAAAGGCTCTTTAGTAAATTTAGTCATGGGATAAGAGGATCTATCAGTTTATGGATTGCTATTTAGAAAATAGAAAACAAAAATTAGGAGTAAATGGCCAGTTTTCTAAGTGGATGGAACTAAAACATAAAATACTTTAAGGATCTGTTTGGGAACAGAAAATATAAATTTATTAATCAGTGGTATTGATCTGGCCACATTAGTAGATGAACCAAACTGTTCACAGTACCAAGAGTGATTGTGAAGAAATCCAGAATGTGTTCTTTAAATGGGTAATTGATCAATTAAGTGATAAATGCAGATCAATTTAGGTGTATGAGAGGCAACTGGACTTTCTTAATTTTTTTTCTTTGAAAACATTTTGCCTCTCATCTCAGAAGCTTTTTCAGTTGTGAAGAAGGAGGAACAGAAACTGAAGGAGGAACAGACATTTTTGTGATGAGAAGTGAAACGTTTTCAAAGAAAAAGCCAAGAAAGTCCAATTGCATTTTAGAAAAAGCACTTTTGGACAACCAAGACCTGGATGATTGAGTCTTCATAAACATATATGAAATGATGCACCTTGGGACTCCAAAACCCTTTGATACACAGATGGAATATGAATTGACTGTAGTTCTTGGGGGTCACAGAAGATAGCTTAATAAAAAGACCAACTCAGAATCAGAACCAAAGCCTTTCAACTCATCCCTTGCCCAAAACTAAACTGATTCACAATTTAGTGTTTCCAAAATGGGAATTTCAGATATTTGGAACAATTAGCCTTAAAAACAGATCTGGTAGTAGATTATAACTAAGATGTCAAAGTGCTCTTTCCAATTTCAGAAGTATGAGGAATGCAAAGAACAAATCTGACTCAATTTAAGTGTAGATATCTGTAATAGTCAGAAAAAAGTTGTGGGGTCACAGGTCTCTCCTTAATTAATTGCTCAATTAAGATGTTGACTACATGCTACAAAAAGCAATTCTATACTAGGCATCATTATAAAAGGGATTTGACTTTTTCAAAACTGCTGCACATAATCTACATCTTAATTGAGTAATTGACCATATGAAATGGTCCAGTGAATTCTTGATGTGAGGAATTCTATGACCATGCACGATGAGGTGACTAAAAGAATAATATTGAAAAATTGAAAAAGTGCCAATATTCCAGATATCAAGGGTTTGCATCATATCCATTCTTGAAAAGGCAATATTGGTTATCCTAAATTATGATGAAGCAAGGTGTTTCTTTTTGGCATAGATGTTACTGCAATAATATTTTGTATCTGATTATAACACCATATGGTATATTTGCAAACCAATGACTAACTGTAATATATAAAGTGGAACAAGTTCATTTTCTTCTCCCTCTTTTTTTCCCTTTTTCGTTTTTTAGTTATTTGTATAGATTGCTCAGTTTCAATTTATTTTACTTGTATATCTTGGTATTTTGCTTGGATTTTTTAAAAACAAACAATAAATAAAAGAAAAAAACATTTGCAAATGTATGGTATGTTGCATCTGGAATACCTGCCCCGTGACAAAAGGCTAAAACTTTTAGGAGCCTTTTGTTTAGAAAAAAAAAGGCAACAGACAAAGCAGGATATGAATGACATGTATGTAACATGTAGAAAGAGAACAGAAATATTTTTTTTCTCCCTGTCAGAAAACATTAGGACCAGGGACCAGCTGTTTGGGATGAGATTTAGAATAGGAATAAAAAGCTACCTTTTAATAGAATGCATAGTTAACATGTGGGATTTGTTACCATAAGGCAAAGTGACAGTCACTGACTTGCATGACTTTAAAAGGAGGTTTGGTGGCAGATCTATCGAGCATTGAACACACACTACCTCTAAGTTGGGGAATACCAATGTCTGTTACAGGGAAACAAGAACAGGAGAACGATATAGTGTCTGGATATGTCCCCAAAAAGTACCTGTTTAACAAAAAGGAACCTTGAGCTGATGTAACAAGGTTATTAAAGAAAATCCTGCTGATTCAGATCAATAACCTGTCAAATCCAGTATTCTGTTTACAATAAATGAATAGGGAATCCTACAAGCAGGATGTGATCAATAGAATAATATTCTTTCTTGTTGCCGGTAACAAGTATTCAATTGCATTGTATATCAACAATGGACTGATATCCATATTCTCCATAAATTAGTTTGTATTTTATAAACTTGGATCTCTAAATGTAGAGTAATGTATGATCTAATTCTAGAAAAAAAATCAGTTATTAGTATTTGTTACTTTTCAATTTAATTCACCTTTTAACAAAATTTATTGACATTTCTTAATATGTCTTATTTCTTTGTTCTAGAGCTGCATCCTTCATCTACACAGAAACACAAATTTATGAGAACACTTTTGAAAATATAATTATAGTTTAAATCTGATAGATTGTCTTGTTTGAGATGATAAAAGGCTTGAGGTAACCCGGATATTAAAGGGTATTTTATTTTATTTGGTTCAGACCGTGGACCTTCATTAGATGTGTTCTAATAAAATTGGCTGCATCTGAAGGTATTAGTTTTTCCTATGCTTCACTGAAAGCAATGCTGATAAGACACACATTCATATTTTTCAGGCGTTGCTTTCATTCCAGCCAGTATCTCTTATCTGATTGGAACAAATCTTTTTGGGAGCCTTGCACACAAAATGGGAAGGTATGCTAAGTTTAAATTCTGAATTCACAGACAACATTTTCTAAATGCTTGGTGTTTCTTCATTCTTAGTGAAAACATCCTGATATATTCATAATAATAAGTGATTTTATTTTAAAGTCATATAGTGCTGTTAGCTACCATGTATTACTTCAGGAAAATACATTTGTTTCTGTGTTTCTGGATGGCTAAAAGATACTGTTTCTCCTTTCATAGGTGGCTTTGTGCCCTAATTGGGATGATAATAGTGGGAATAAGCATTTTGTGTGTGAGTAAAAGTTGTTACTGCAAAAAATTCAATTTTGTTCTGCTTTGTTCTTTTGTGTTGTGTAACAGTGAAGTAGGAAGCAACATCTTGTATTTAGTCAGTTCTAAATACAGGTAGTCCTTACGATCACATCTGAGCCATTCTATTCTAAGTGAGACTGTTGTTAAGTGAGTTTTGCCCCCTTTTATGACCTTTCTTGTCACGATTGTTAAGTGAATCACCGAGCTGTTCACTTAATAATGCATTTATTAAGTAAATCTAGCTTCCCCCTTGACTTTGCTTGTCAGAAGGTCACAAAAGGTGATCACATGACTCCAGGACACTGCAACCTTCATAAATATGAGTCAGAAGCGGCTCAATTTTAATCACATGACCGTGGGGGTACTGCAATGGTCACAAATGTGAAAAATGGTCATGTCACTTTTTTCAATGCCATTGTAACTTCAAATGGTCACTCAATGAACTGTTGTAAGTCGAGGACTACCTGCAGCTCATTAAAATTGGCGGGGGGGGGGCAGCTTGAAAATTTGAGTTTAAGTTTGCTTCTTACTTTCAAGTGTGATTTGTTTTAATCATGTATTATTGAACAAGCTGTAGCAGCTTGGTTCACACATTTTATAAGCTGTAAAATTGTGGTTTAAAAATTATTTTTAGGGGGGGGTGTTAAACAAACTGGAATATTTTCCCCTAATACACATAACAATTATGCACTTGAATAAATTGTCCAATATTTTTCCAATGTAGATCCTCTAGCACTCATTTTTCCTGTGTATTTTTCCCTAGTGCACGTTTTTAAAATGCACATTCCTGGCTGGAAACCCATTTAAAGATATAATCTTTAAAATATATAAAATACTTCTATTTGCACATAATATTCATTACTATATCTTTTTGTCATGAATTTTTTTTCTGGACAAACAAATGATAACAGCATTTCCAGTGAAATTTTCTTTTACATCTCAAATTGTAGCCATTTCGTTCTCTTACCCTCATTCAGGAGAAAAATAATTATTAAAAAATGAGTCAGGCTCTCTTGATTCTACTACTCTTTAAATTTGTGTCAGCAACACTTAGAAATCTTGCCTTCATTAACATTTTTAGTTTGCGTTTTTCTGAGCCTTAGTATTTCCCTATCTTTTAATGTAATGCTACCAATTTTTAAAATAATGTTGCTTTCTCATATATAAACACAACCAGTTAGACTTGAATTCTATTGAATAAATTCCATTTATTCATGCTCCAATTCTCATAGCTGAAGACTCTGTATGTGTAACTGGTGTCACTAAAATCTGTACACTGTCTTTAAAACTAAAACATTATTCACATACTATTTGAATCTTATATTAAGCATAGGCGTACATTTAATCTTAATAAATTTAATGCAGGGATCTATGAAGTATGTCTCACCCCCTTGCTTTTTGGGGCTGTACCAGGTAGTTGGTGCCAAAAGGTTGTGTTTGGAAATGTTAAGAGGCATGTGCCATGTGAATCTAGCATAGCCCTCAAACTGATGGCAAATTGTCCGTTCATCTAATGAAAAACTTTGATACTTCATTTTGTTTCTTTTACTTTCAGGTACCATTTGCTAAAAACATATATGGACTTATAGTACCAAATTTTGGAGTTGGCTTTGCCATTGGTAAGGAAAAATAATGGCTGAACATTTGGTTTAGAGAAGTGTTTCTCAACCTTGGGCGCTTGAAGCTGTATGGAGTTCAATTCCCAGAATTCACCAACCAGCATGGCTGGCTAGAGAATTCTGGGAGTTGAAGTCCACACAGCTTCAAGCAGTCACGGTTGAGAAACACTGGTTTAGAAGATATTGCAACGGTATATTCTGTTCATTTGATGTGTTACATAGAACCTTCTCTTTTACATAACTATCAGTAGAGCAGTATAAGTTATATACTGTAGATTCTGATTTCTCTCACAATTACAATTACCTTCAATGAATTTGAAATATGTTCATGTGAAGAGTTGCAACCAGACTGTTCATATGCACAATTCTGTGAAAGAAGGGGAGGTGCTTGAGATACATCTTATGTTTCGGTTGGACAGTGGTAAAAGCGGTAACATAGAAAATAGCTCACCAGGATTTATGGGATTGGTTCATGATCCCAGATAGACTACTTTATATGTCAGATTTTAATTAAGTTGCAACATGTGGCATCCATTAGTAATTTAGATCTCTAGCCTGCCTGGACTCTAAATTCAAGAGATGCATGCGTATTTTTGAAATACGATGGCTTTAACATAAAGAACTTTATCCCATTTTCATTACTAACAACAATTAGTAGCAGTTAAGAGTCCAACTTCTAAAAAGATTGTATGCAGCAATATACATTAGCCATTGTAATATGTGGAAACTTGTGGCTTGGCTATTGTTTCTGAAAATATAGACATTAAAAACATTGCAAATAGAGTTAATTAATGTTCATAGTAGGAAAAGATAATGCTTTACTGCTGCCTTTCAAAAAGCAAATATTTTACAATCTACAAAAGAAGTAGTCAGCAGTGATTATCAGTACATAAGACAAATAAGAAAACCTATTCTGTCTCAATGCAGTGTTGGTAGACTATGCTGCCAGCAAGAAAATTAAACATATTTTATTGTATCATAACAGATATAACAGATGGTACAATAATTATATATAAATATGTCATTCTGTAGAATATAAAGAGTCTTTACGAGATAGAGAATATGTACAATATTTTGACATTAGTAAACAACACTGGATTGATTATATTCTAATAAATTACCTTTAGTTATAGTAAAAGTAGCTCATTGCTAACTAATTCTAGCACATAATTTATCAGTTTTAAATTTAGTCAAAGCTCCCATTTTTTTGCACACTACCACAAGGTAGCAGAATGTATTTTGTGAACATTTTGCCAATAAACAAAGAAATGGAAAGGGCTAAACATTTTTGATGAATCTTTCACAGAAAGATGCCCTTGCCTTTCATATACAGGCTTTTGCAGATGAAGGTGAATGTTTATTTATATTAGCACCAGCTTTATCAACAGCAGGAGAGTTCTTGTTTTGAAATGCTGTATTTATATATTATGGCAGAAGGTTTGATTAATTTCTAGCAGCCCAGCTATAATAGCTACGGAGTGGAATATCTCTTCTACTGGCTTGATGTGTCTGTCTGCCTGCCCAGTTAAATCTATAAGGATATTTAAGGACAGTTTATGGCAACATAAAATCTCACATTAGTAAAATATATTAAGATGCTGAGTAAAATCATTCAGCTGAAGATAATATACTTGCATTAAGACAACTTGTATTAAGACAATTTAAATTTTGTATTGTAGCAGGATAAATAATTATATGAAATAGATCTTACAAATTTTTTTTGTCATTGTTCCAGTTATGGTGAACAAAGCATAACCTCTTTCAAATTTTGATTGCGTTGTGTTGAAAGGAATATGTTTTTGTTATTGTTGAAATGCCTCTTGGTTTAAAAATTCTGTAGTAAATTCAGTAAAACTGGGCACTTGTCCACATATAGTACTTCCTTCAGAAATTATTTTCAGCCATTTTGTATGTAGATGTTTGCAGAGAAATTGGAGATCCTGACTAAAATACTTTTTTTCTGTGTTATAACCAGGGATGGTGGATTCTTCACTGATGCCTATTATGGGTTACCTTGTTGATCTGCGCCATGTTTCTGTATATGGGAGCGTTTATGCAATTGCAGATGTTGCCTTTTGTATGGGTTTTGCTTTAGGTAAGGACTTAATCTGTTTATTTGAAATGCACTTAACATTAATACACTGTTGCAGAAGATCTTTGCACTATTTTGTATTAACCCCCCTCCACCTCCATAAATCCATCTCCCAGGATTTGAGGGTGGGGAGGGTTTGCCATTAAAGGCTTCTTCATTTCCAGCTGAAGAGATGCTTAAAGCTTATTCTAGGTAGGGGTGGGATTCAAAAAGTTCAGCAATAGGTTCGCTTCCCAGTTGCTGGGTGGGTGTGGCCAGGGTGGGCATGGCCTAGTTGGCCTCCTGCACCATGGCAGGGGGGGGCGTTTTCACCTTCCCCAGGGTCCGGAGGCTTTCCTCGAGCTTCCCAAAGTTCTGGGAGGCCCATTTTTTGCCCTTCCTGGGATCTGGAGGGTTTCCTTGAGCCTCTGGGAGGGCGGAAAACCCCCCCCGCTTCAGAGGCTCTCTGGAAGCTGGAAACGGGCTCAGCTAGTAGGATTTGGGGGTTTGGCGAACCCCGCAGAATCTTCGCTACAGGTCTGCCCGAACCCCTGCGAACCCCCAGCAGCCCACCCCTGATTCTAGGGCTTACCCAAGCTGTTCTTCTTCTTGCCTTTCTTACTGCAGAATGCTAGGAAACCATGTTATCTATTTTTAGTCATTGAGAGAAGTCCCATGGCCTGCATGAAAGTCAAGAGGGGCACTCTGGGGCCTTCAGATCTCCACTTATGCTGTTTATATTTTCTGAAACAAAGCTACAGAAAAATAGCCTGATAGCAAAAATAATGGGTTAGGGTGAAAACAAGCTGATTTCACCTTTTCACTCTTACATTTTTTGAAATTATGAGAACTATGTCAATGAAGCAAGGACATTATACTAAGCATTTCAATAGGCAGCAATTTAGTATAATGTTCACATTTTAAATATCTAATCACGCTTTCAGAGTATCCTGCCTATCAATCTCCCTTATGAGCAAATGTGTTGGTGCACATTGTCAATCATTCCCGTACAGGTCCTCTTTCTGTTCAAAGTGGCTAAACTCTGGAACCAATCTGTGACTTAGCTTTATATGCCAACTGGGACCTCATGGCATTCCCAAGCAAGCCTGGCTTCATTTTGCCGAATTATACATAAAACCTGTCATCTAGGTTTCTACATAATGCCAATTAAGTAGAAACATAGGTAACTGCCTTATTTTTGTAGGAGGAATCAATTGAGACCAGCCAGGCAGTTTGAACTGGCCTACTTGTCTCCTTTTTGACTTAGGATTAGACATGAAGTGGCCTAATACTTTAAATCATGTCCTCTTTTTTTTTTCTTATTGATGGTTCTCAGCTTTTTCTTTTGGTTACACAATTTGTATTTCCAAAGGTCCATCTGTTGGTGGTGCTATTGCAAAGTCAATTGGATTTCCATGGCTCATGACAATTATAGGACTTGTTGATATCCTCTTTGCTCCCTTGTGTTTGTTTCTACGCAGTCCACCTGCCAAGGAAGAAAAAATGGTAAGCACAGAGCTGTTTCTTGTTCTTCTCTGGACTCAACAGATAACAATGTTGTGGCAGCTGTTCCATGTCTAAATTTTCTGCAACAAAATAACCATGGCTGCTACTAAATACATTAACAAAGGTGTTCTGTCATTTACTTTTGTCTAAAATATATCTTTAATTAGGAGACTGTTGAGTTCTAGTCCTGCCTTAGGCATGAAAACTAAGTGGATTACTTTGGATAGGTCACTCTCAGCCCAATCCACCTCATAGGGTTGTTGCTGTGGGGAAAATGGGAGGAGTGTTAGGTATGTCCGTCACCTTGGGTTATTTAAATGAAAGCAGGATAAAAGGCTAATAAATAAATAAATGAATAAATGAATAAATGAATAAATAAATAAATAAATAAATAAATAAATAAATAAATAAATAAATAAATAAATAAATAAATAAATAAACAAGCTTTTTTGCCACAGTAAGTTGGATATTGTTAGTTGTTGCTTATAAGCTTTCTTGTACTGTATTTGCATCCATCAAATCAATATCTTTGTTTTGCTCTGGGTTCTCTTTCTGCTTTATTATCCTTATTATCCTATCCAGAGAAATTCAGCCTTTTCCTCTGACATGAAAAAGAAGTATACCATAGTTTCATTTCCATTGATCGTGAGATATTATGTGCTTATATATTTGTTTTATTATATCTCTTGTAGTCTTTCAGAGGACACATGAAAGCTGTTGCGTTCTCTAGTTTGATATACGCTCCCCTTTGTTAACAGTATAGATTACTGTAATTGGGAGCTAGCATAACAAAATAGTTTTCCAATGAGTCTGATGAAATTTTACCATTAAACTGGTTGCTTTTACAGAAGTACATAAACACTATTTGTTCATTTATGTAGTTTCAAGACCAAGAAAGATTGTAGCAAAGGATTTTATAGTGGTATACTGTAGGGCTTTTGTTTGGACTGTTGATAAGAAGAGAAAAATAATTTGCTATGTGTTTAAAACAGTTTGACACCCCTGGTCTAAAGGATGGGATCTGCCGTATAGCCTTCTGATTCTCCTGTTATTCGGGGATGTGGTTATATCACAAAAAAAGGAGGGACTGACAGTTTTTGTCCTACGTTATTCTGGGTTTTATTTGTTAGATAAAAATGGGGGAGTGGGAGGAAATTTTAGTGGTAATGTTTTGAAGTGGTGGCAGGCTATAAGGTGCTTGTGGGACACAGGAATATGCAGCACATGTAGTTATGGTTTAGCCAACTGGGGCCGGCCACTCAATGGTTAAGCAAAATGTTTGCTAAATGAAAAATTATGTGATCACAATTGTGCTTATGATTTTACTTCAGCTTTCTTTTCTTTTTCTTTTTTCTTTTTTTACAAAATCAAAATATGATGCCAAATAGCCAGGTGGGTCCAAACAGCAGGGAAGGTCTCCAGAATTTGATTCATGAAGAAGTTGGATAAAAGGGCAAATCTTATAGTCCTTTTCACCCACTCCCATGATTTTTGGAATGCCCAACCCAATGCTGGGATAATTATCAAGAAGAGAAGTAATGTTTGTATTTACATTTGTTGGAAAGGAAATGATTACAAGAAAATAAGCAGACACATATTGGGAATACACATCAAAAGGAAAATGCTAGAAACTCTGTAAACTGTTTAGGAGGCAAAAGAAAGCCTTCTGTGTGAAACTGAATTTCAAGGCCTTTGTTGTGTAGTAGTTAAAGCATCAGGCTAGATAACGAGAACTGAGAGTTTTAGTCCTGCCTTTGGCACAAAGCCAGCTTGATAATCTTGGGCTGGTCACTCTCAGCACTAGGCAGAAGGCAATGGCAAACCAGTTCCAAAATCTTGTGAAGAAAACTGCAGGGAGTTGTCCAGGTAATCAAGATTTACTCAAAGGGATCTAATATATACAGTATATATATTATGTATTCAGGCAGCAGCTGCCAGCTTCTAATCACCTAATTAATGTCACAGAGCCAAGCTTGTGGTTAGCATATTTTAAGAGTTGGCTAGGATGTAGACTAGAGAAAGAAGCAGCTTGTTTAGGCAGTATCAACTGGAGGTGGGGGAGGAAAGTATGTCAGATACAGGACAACTACTAAATTACTGTAATGTAATCACTTGATTGCAAGATGGACACTGTAAAGATCATAAATGCAGGCCATAAATGCAGGTCACTCTAAAGGTCATAAATGCTACAAAATTAGTTTTTCATCACCACTGTACCTGCAAATGGCTACTGTCCTATCAGAATTAAAAAAGGACTACCTGTACTCATATTAAGGCCAAACATGATGCTTAACATTTTGTCTAAATCAGACAGTTCCCATGAGCACTATAGCAAGCTAACTGCTTGCTGGCTTCTGCTTGCAGGCAAGACAGCTTTTGCGAGGGGAATTGTGGTTGGATGCTGAGTCTGAGCAGAACAAAGATCGTTGAGAACATCCAGAATGACCCCAAACAGCCGTTCTTCATGAGAAGACCATGGAAATTGCTATTTTTATGATCTGCTTATGAGTGGTGTTTACAACATCAAGCTCACACTCATAAAGCAGCCTATATGGACATTAAGTTTGACTGAGCCTTATATCATAATAACGTTATTTATTTTTGTATATTGGAGAGATTAAAACCCTACAGACTGGCATGATTTTACTGTATTCTTCCTTAAAGATGATGATATAAAATGGATTTTAAAACTTTTTAAAGTACATAATTTTTTTAACTATGCAGCACATAGTTGCAGCACAGTACATGGATTTTGGAAAGTTAACAGTGGCTTAAGGAGCCAGAGGGATTTGGAATTACAGTGTTGAATTATTTAGAAGATTTTTTTTTAATGGGGAAATGGAGATTTTTGCAGGGTTGGTTGGTTTATTTTTTTATGATAAGGAGACCTTAAAGATTGGATACTAGACCCAAAGGATAAGGGAAACAAAACAGAAATCTTTAGAAATGACCCAAAAACGGCTTAAAAAACAGGCAGGGGCGGGGCCAGCCAGTAGTGGGATTAGCCGGTTCACTGAACTGGGCAGAATTTTTAATACCGGTTCACTCAAACCAGTCCGAACTGGCTGAATCCCATCTCTGAGGAGGTGTCAGATAATCTTGAAGCTGAGAAAAGAATGGCCCAAAGTGTTATTAATTTGGAATGATTAAATAAAAGGCTTAGGATTTAAACCTATGACTAATAAGGTTTATAGGGGTTGATGTATGTGCTTGGGCAGACACAAATCTTTATATGCATAACTTGATTTTTATTTTCAATAAAGCAATTTATTTAGCTATGACTAAGTTGTGAAGCTTCTGTTATTGTTGAATGCGCACTTGAGTTTCGGAAGAACAGATTTAATACACCCCTGTCTGAAGTCTGACACTGTTTGCCATGAGAATCAACTTCTCATACAAGAAAAATTCTAAAATTTATGATAGAATTGGGATTCTATGCTAGATATCACACACTGATATTTTTACTGTCTCTTAAGACTCATTTGTTAGAGCTTCATTTGTGACACTTTGGTGACAATTTATGTCTTTCACTGCTGAGTGGTGAACAATCTTTTTCACTTAGTAGGAAAACATTTTAGAGAACAAGTAACAATTTCCACCAGAGGATTCTCTCATATTTTTTCTGCAGTCTTTCTACAAGCCATATATACTTAAGACTTGCACATGTTGTTTTTTGGTGCCTATTGAATTACAGATTGTCCTCAAATTAACAACCACAATTGAGCCCAAAATTTCTGTTGCTAAGTGAGATATTTGTTAAGTGAATTTTGCCCCATTTTACAATCTTTCTTGCCATAGTTGTTAAGTGAATCACTGCAGTTGTTACATTAGTAACACAGTTGTTAAGTGAATCTGGCTTCCCCATTGACTTTGCTTGTCAGAAAGTCGCAAAAGGTGACCACGTGACTCCTGGATACTGCAACCATCATAAATACAAGCCAAGCTTCTGAATTTTGATCACATGACCATGGGGATGCTGCAACAATCTCAAGTGTGAGAAATGTCATAAGTCACTTTTTTTGATGCCATTGTAACTTTAATTGATCACTAAATGAACTGTTGTAAGTTGAGGACTACCTGTATTTAATTTGGCTATAAAGTAGTTAATATATAGATTAAAAAGAAGGGGAGCTAGTATACACCTTGTCTCACTCCCCTCTTGACAGGAATTTCCTTGGTGTAGTATCCTTACATATTGTATCACATCTTCATCCCCTAGGCAAGATGGGCAGCATATAAATTTAACAATAAATACATCCAAAAGTTTTCATATATCTTGTATATAAGAACAAATAATATTTTATCAATTGGGGAAAAGCAGTTTCTGAACTAGTTTGGATGTAGAAATGAGAAGAGAAGCACATCTAAGATCAATAAATGCTATGTAAAGTGATGAAAGAGGAACTAATTGGCTGATTGTGAATGTTTCATTTTTGTATGTAATTAACCAGTTTTATTTTTCATGCACCTAAATTAGATACATTATAAGTGTTTATATTCTTGCTTGATTATTAATAGGGCTTGTAGGCTCCTTTCTGCCAATTCTGAGCAGCATACTAGTTCCGAATATGTAATTGTGATTAAAACAATAGCTAAAGGACATAGAATACATTATCATCCCATAAAAATTGGAGCCATGTTTAAAAAACAGCAACAACCCCAATCTATGATCTAGAGGAATAATAATAACCCCTCCCCCGGCTTAGTGAAACAACTACTTTAACTTCATCAGTTCCATAAATTTCCAGGTCAGGAACCATGAAATATTTAAAATGGCAACTAGCACCTTAACTGCACCGAGAAGCCAGCTGACAATCAGTGCAGCTCTTGAAGAAGAGTTATTACATGGGTGCCTCAGCTCATTCATACTTAAGCCACTGTATTCTGGGTGAACTGTAACCTCTGAATGCTCTTCAAAGGCAGCCCCAAATACCGTGCCTTGCAAGATCATTTGAGAGGTGACTAAGGCATGAATGACAATTAGTAATGCCTTCAGTTTCGGAAAGCAAAGTGAGTACATATAAGACTGAGCTGTGCAAAAGCCCTCTTGGCCACAGGTGCCATCGATTTCTCAAGCAGGAGCTGTGAATCTAAGATTGTAAGATCCCAGATTGTGACTTTCCTCCTCCTGGGAGAGTGCAATTCAAATTTAAGAATGGAATCCCTCTTTGAACCCAAAGTCACTCCATCTTACAGAAATTTAATCTCAGCTTGCTCCTCTCCATTCAAATCTGGTTAGACACCAGGCACCTGGATTGCAGTTTGACTCTTACCAATTTTGCTGCCAGAGGTCAAGATGTGAAAATTAACATTCTGATGAAACCTACCACCATAGTACTAGATGATGTCACCCAGAAGTTTCACAAAAATGTTGACTAGGAGCATGGAGAATATTGAGAGCCCTGAGTCTTGAGGGGTTTGGGACATTTAGTGTCACTTAGAGCTTCCCTTCAGGAAGGAGAAATATTGCAAAACAGCATGCCCCACATCTAACTCCAGAGATGGCTCCGTTCTATCAAATGTAATCTATCAGCAACTGGTGCTAAATCCTGTGCTGACAGGTTCAGGGCTATCCTGTTGTCATGAACTCCAGAATTGCCTCTGACTTTTTTCCCCAGGGAAGATGAGTTGAAGTTCCTAAAACCAATATGTCTCAAGAACTCCAACCCTATAGTAAATTCCAGCAGCTCAAGCCGCAAGGAGGACAATGAAATGAGTACAGGCAGTTCTTTACTTACAACCATTCATTTAGTGACTGTTACAACAGCACTGAAAAAAAATACTTATAACCTTTTTTTCACATTTACGACCATTGCAGCATCATGTGATCAAAATTTGGACACTTGGCAATTGACATGTATTTATGACAGTTGCACTATGACTTTCCAATAAGCAAAGTCAATGGGGAAGCCGGATTCACTTAACCATGGTACTAACTTAACAACTGCAGTGATTCACTTAACAACTGTAGAAAGAAAGGTAGCAAAATGGGACAAAATTCACGTAACAACTATCTTGCTTAGCAGTAGACATTTTGAGCTCATTTATGGTCATAGGTTGAGGACTACCTGTATTATGTGTGATATTTCTCAGTGACATTGATCACTTACCAGTTTCATCCTTATTAGGATTCATCACAGGTAGCCTAATAATATTTTTTTTCTTACTGATTTTTTACAAGGCATCAGGGTAATATTGTAATATACTGTATAATCTTAGAAAACAAATACATTGAATTTGATGTGTTGTCCTTTATTTAAATAGATTCAACCACACTGCTTTAGCCTTTGGATCTTATCATTCTGTTTCTTTCCTTTTTAGAATCTGAAAAGATTCCTGTGATGCGTGGACAATGGTTTATTGATGGCACATGGCAACCACTAGAAGAAGAAGAAAGTAATCTGATAGAAGAGAAACATCTCTGCTGTTACAAGGGGCAACAGATGCAGAACTTTGACACAGATGTCTCAAAACCTATAGATAGAAAAGAGGGTGAGATTTGCTACAGAACATTTGCTGATACTCTTCTTATTATGATGGTCATAACTTTTGCAAGATATCTGATACTTAATTAGGTAATTACACTTATATTTCCACATTAATGGACAGAACATCTAGAATATCAGAAAGAAGTCTTTCTCAGCCTACATAGAATTGTCAGAAACTGTTCTTCCATGAATATATTTTCTCAGAATATATATTCAACATTTCTAAGTCAGTGTGATGCAACAAATATATTACGATGTAGCATTTCTATAAATCTGCTTAGCTGCTTGCTTTTAATATCTGAAAAATGTAGTAACTTGAATAATCTTTTTTAAAATCTATTCAGTGACTCTAGTTAGGATATATCTAGGGGAAAATGATCCAACTACGTTAAGCAGACTTGTTTATTTGTTTTATTTTCCTTTTCCGTTGAATAAAATCAAATTGCCGTTTCCTCTGTTCTGAATAATAATAGTTTCCACTAGTTCGGTGGTAGAGAAAGGTTAATTAAATACTTATTTGACTGGTGAACTATTCAGGAAAGCTAAAATTGTGCTGGTGGTAATTTGTTTTTAAATTTCATGATAATATCATGAATTAACAAAGGCAGAGCTCTGCCTTTAGTTTCAGTGTGTGTGTGGGGAGTAATATTTTTCAACCATAGTAAGTTTAAGATGCATGGACTTCAACTCCCAGAATTCCCCGCAGAATTCCCCAGTCAGCCAGCCAGAATTTTGAGAGTTAAAGTCCTTGCATCTTAAATTTGGGGAGGTTGAGAGGTACTGATCTGAAGTGAGTCAAAACAAATTGGTTCTATTAATTACCCTGCAGATAAAAGCTTAGTCCACTGTTAACAGAAAGTTTGCCTAATCGTTACATTGTAATTAATTGCAATCTTCTTAAGAGATCATTGTTTAAGTGATCTGTTTTTGCAGTTTACACAAATGTTAAATTTGGTTCATGATTAAATTATTTTATTGATCTTATTAAGGCAGAGTTTGAAAAATTAAAGAACAGTTTGGTCTAATCTCCTTGACCAGTCACAATCTTAAAGGACTATATGATAAATCTCAGGAAATAGCTGCATTTGAACCATGAAGCATTTTCAGCAAAGTCAGTAGTTATGGGTAAGCTTATCAGACTGGCCCAGTCTGAAAAACTTGATATTTTTGTGCAATTTTTTAGACTTTAACCTTCCTTTCAGCACCAAACTGAAATTCAGGCTGACAGTTTTAACAGGTTAGGAAAATGTATCATGCTACTAAACTTATTAATAGAGAAAAGACAAAAAAATAGCAGAGTTGGAAGGGACCTTGTAGGTCATTTAGTCCAGCCCCCACCCAAGCAGGAGACCCTACACCATTCCTGACAGATGGCAGTCCAGTCTCTTCTTCTTCTATAGGTAGTCTTTACTGACTGCCTTGTTAAGCAACTGTTCAAAGCTACAATAGTGTTCAGAAAGTAAGTTTACAACTGGTCCTCGCACTTGTGGCCATTGCAGCATCCCTGAAGTCATGTGCAACTGATGCAATTTACAACAGTCATAGCATCCCGCAGTCACATGATCATCATTTACAACCTTCACAGCTGACTTCCAACAAGCAAAGTCAGTGGGGAAGCCAGCAGGAAGTCACAAGTCATAGTGAAATGATGTCGCGCTTAACAAGCTGCAATGACTTGCTTAATGACCGCAGTGGAAATGATGTAAATCCAGTGTGATCACATGATGTTTCACTTCATGACCACATTGCTTAGTAGGGGAATTGCCAGTCCCAATTTCGATTGGTAATTTCTGTATTTTCTTTTTCTACCAACCTATTTACTGAACACATGGAATTCCTTTTTCCTTTATGTCTTTCAGGTGAATTGATAAAATAAGAGACTGTATTAAGTAATAAGTAAAGCATGGTTTGCTTCTAAAGCCTAATTTAGAAGAGCATACTTTTGTCTAACCTGAAAACAAATCCTGCTTCCAGGACTTCTGGATTTATACACATCTGGGGCGTGTATATTTAATTCAGTGCTGTAGGTTGGATCACTTGAGTTAGAACTCATTAATTTGTCACAAGACTTCTGCACTAAGCATTACTAAGTTTAGATCTAAAGCAGATTAACTTACAATAGAAAAAAAAGTATACATACCTTCTGTAAACTTTTGCATTTGATTCGTAAAAGTATTTTTATGAAGAATATATTTCTGACTTGCATAATTAATGCTATAGTAATTTTTAGGGATTAACAAAAATCAAAATTTTCTTTATTTTCCCTTTGGAATGCTACTTAGTACTGTTAAATAGAGTGCAACATTTGCTGTTGGAAAGATTTAAAAAGTAAGAAGTTACATAAATAATTTGTCCATGTGAAACATGTTAGCTAGCTAGCAGATTTTTTTGTTTATAGATTATATATGTGTTACTGTTAGTGTCAAGATAACTGCAGAGTAGTTTTTATTTTTGGATTGAATCACCTTAGTTAACCTACAACCACAGTTCAGCCCAAAATTTCTATTGCTAAGCAAGACATTTGTTCATTGAGTTTTGCTCCATTTTATGATCTTTCGTGCTGCAGTGAATCTCTGTAGTTAGTAATACTGTTCTTAAGTGAATCTGGTATCCCCGTTGATTTTGCTTGTCAAGGTGATCGCATGACCCTGGGACATTGCAGCCGTCATAAATAGGAGCCAGTTGCCAATCTTGATCACGTGACCATGGGGATGCTACCACAGTCCTAAATGTGAAAAATGCTCATAAGCTACTTTTTTCTGTGCTGCTGCAACTTTGAACTGTAATTGAGCGAACTTTTGTAAGTCAAGGATATCTCTATTTAGATATTTTTAAAAGCTTCCTTCAGGCTTTGCTTCTCATTGTTCTTGCATAAACCTACCAAAAGCTGTTTTAAATTACTGCTATGCCTGCACTAAATTGAGCAGCTGTCAAAAATGTTGCGACCTCCATCTAAATTGATCATAATCCATAATTTAAGAACTCCTGCCTTAAGGCAAAATAAAATAATTAACAAAATACATATTGCTAATCAACTATTAGGAGAAATAAAGAAAGACAAGAACAAATTCTACTCCTACTTCTGAAATGTTAGTTTTAGCAATTTTGAAAGTACAACCTTGCATAAGTGGGAGAAGTAAACTTTGTCTCTGTTCAGCTGGAGGTATGAATAAAAAACATGTTGCTCCGTGCTATAATGTCCCCAGTTGAAGGGCATCACTTTAATGGGACAGGAATAGGGAACTTTTATGTTAGTTTTAAAAATTATCATGTTCTTTTATTCTTTCATTATTGGCCTTTGAGACAGTCTTGACTCCAATAACTGCTTGGATTAATCCTTGCAGTTTCCTTGCAAGATTTTCAGAAGTGCTTTGCTATTGCCTTTTTAATATATTATAATCATTTACTTTTATCATATTGATTATGTGACATCAAGTCAATGTTGACTCTTAATAGCCCCATAAATTTTATCCAGGAAGCTCTGTCCCTATTCTGATCCTTTAGATCTTCCAAGAGCACCCACCCCAACTCGGTCTTGCTGCTTATCTTTCTTTCCTCTTATCTTTCTTTGCATCTCTCCCACTGTCTCAAAATTCTCCAGAAAGTTACAAGTTCACAAAACGCATCCAAACTACACTAGGATAATTTGAGCCAGTCATTTATGCTTTGAATGAGAACTCTGGATTCATTTGTTCTATGATCCAGTGGTTGTTAATGTAACCTTTCTCAATAAAGTATAATAACATAGAATCAATTTCCTGATTGGGTCTAACTCATACAAGTCACAAAGCCTGAGGCTAGCTCACATATTTTAGTATTATCTTTAAATGAATCTAAGGGCACAAATAAACAAATGCACATAAAGCTTCCATAACTATATGGTGACAATTTATTTATATATTTGGAAAATGTATGAGGCTGCCCATCTCTCAGAGAGACTCTGGGTGGCTTACAGACAGTAAAAAGACAGTATAAAAAATAAAAAAACAATAACATGCACCCAGCTGGCAACAACACACAGTCAGATAAGCCACTTGATGGGCTCCAATCCATTCTGAGTTCCCCAGGCTCACTGACAAAATCAAATGTTCACGGCCTTACGAAAGAGTGTTGAAGTAAGGGCCAGTCTAATTTCTGCAGAGATGATATTCCAATGGGAGGGAACCACCATGGAGAAGGCCCTTCTTTTAGGTCCTACCAGATGTACCTCTTTAGGGGAATAGGACATGCAACATTTTCTTGCCTCCCCACTCTAGTGGGTCAGGTGGATATAACCGGCAATACAACACAAATTTCGATTTTGCAGCCATAAAGCATGCTGGATAAATCCCGAGTTGACCAGCAGATTTATCATGTTTTGTTTGATTTCTTGATGTTAGGAAGAATAAAATATAATAAACTAAAACATTTTTAAAATATTTCCTTTTGGTACTGGGTGATGTTTTTATCCATCACCAGGATAGCAAAGCTCTTTGAGACTTCATTAAATCTGTTGCAGTCTGACTGCAATCAATTTACTGTATTACAGCTTTGAGCCTCACTTGCAAGCAATTTCTAGAGTCACTGATGGGCAATTTTTAATCCATAGAAGTAGAAACACAAGAGATAAGTTCTATTTTTTTCTGCAAAAGTTGAAATAGTTCTTGTGGATGTAAGTTGTAGCAAAGTCTGTGAGCGCTCTTAGTTTTACCAGCTACTGTAGATCTATTATTTTACCTATTGTACAAATTGAACCTTAAACTACTAGGAGGAGAAGATGCAACATCTTTCTGTGCAGCCTAAGTATCTTCTTTTGCTCGTTACTAAAATGGCAGGGGACCTTTTACATTGTAAGATAGGAAAAGCACTTGATCTTATCCCTCCTTTTCTGATTGAATCCAGTCAGCATAAAGGATACTGGTAAGCTTTAATGCTCTTTGCCCAGAGTTAATAGTTAATCAGTGCTGGGAATGCTGCCAACACAGTTTCCTGCTCTTTGCTACTGGATGTGTAACCGTAAGGTCCTTCATATTATTTGGCATTACTTTGGCTTATTGTGTAATCTAGGGCAAAGCTACACATTACAGTATATGCAGTTCGCCATTTTTCTTACCACTTTTTTCCAGTTTTAGAATACCTGTATTGTGGTTCTTTCATAAGCTGTTTGCATGGAACTGAAGCTAGCCCAGGGTTATCTTCTGTTTTAATAGCAGCTGGGATAGGTTGAAGGTTCACAGTAGAACTCTAACATAGGAGAAAGGAGCTTAAAAATAAATATTAGTATGCATACTGATAATATGGTAATTAGGACTCGAATGTCTATTACTAAGTGATGCAGTCATAATATGCAGTGTCACATAACTGCATTCCTTAGTGATGGCAATCCTGGCAGTCCCCAGTTGCTGTCATTAAATAAACCCCATCTGTCATTAGCAAGGACCCAGCCCAATCCAAGTGATTCCCAGTTTGGTCCCTCCCAGACCCAAACCATGGTTATGTAAGGAGCTGCCTCTTCTGTCTTCTGTTGAACTACCCTCACCTGCCTATCTCTTCTTCCACCATCTCTGGCCTTTTGGCCATCGACTTACCTGCCCCTTCCAGCTGCCCTGATTGTCGTATCCAAGGTCAAGCACACACACAAGTACACAAAGATACCTTTTTTTCTCTTTACTAAATGAGGCTTGCAAACACAAACACACTTGCAGTATAGAGACAAGTGTTTCGTCTCCCCCACCCCCCAAATTTTCCCCAAATTTCAGAAGTTTTGGTTCTGGATGCTCATCGTTGGTGTCCTTTGACTCCAAATCAGAGACCACCAAGACACCCAGTGCTGCACCAGCCAGGGGCCTTCTTGCAAGATGGGAGCAGCCAGGTCTTCACCTGCCCAGAGCCTCTGCACCCAGCTGGCGCCTTCATTCACATCCTGCTCCTGTCTAGGGCCTTCTTTGATGAAAGTAGTCCAGTATACAAAAGAAGAATCCTTCTGTAAGGGTGCTTTTGCACCCGCGCAGCCAGGGCCTCCTTTTACATGGGGTGCTTCTTTTGCAAAAGGAGGTCCTGAGCAAGCCATGAATGGAGGCCGTGGCTGGTGTACTAGAGAAGCCCCAGCTACATCAGTGCAAAGGCGGCAGCAGGAAAGAAGGCAATGGCCAGTACAGTAGTGTTGGGCTGTGTTGTAGGCTCAGCAGTGGGCAGAGCCAGGCAGACAGCCAAAAGATAAATGTGGGTGGGCCTGAGTGGGCTCAAATTTTGTTCACATGTACACTGAGGCATTGTAATGTCTGGAACTCTTATCTGCTATTACAGTCTTAAAGCTTCAAAAAAACCTGTTCAGCAAAAATGGCTCTGAAGACGCAGTGTCTAGAAATAACTGAAATATGGTATTGTTAGTGTACCACCTTTATACAATTTACCACTATGATTAAATATGATGTGCCATTCTGAAGTGTTCCACAGATTATAATACAGAATGTATTACTGAATTTGTTTTTTTTAACTTTAGAAAAGGATGCGTAGGGATGGTTATGAGAAGGATAAATTAAATTCCACATACTATGGATAGAGAAAAGAGGTTTGTAATGCTAACATTTGAGGATAGGTGATTTGGAACAGATTCAAGAAGTTGTGAACAAAGATAGTTGTTTCTTTCAGAGTAGATAAGCCTGGGATCACTCAACAATATGGGTAGTCCTTGACTTAAAGCAGTTCATTTAGTGAACATTCAAAGTTATAACTACACTTTTTTTCAGTTACCACCTTTGTAGCATCCCAGTGATCATGTGATCAAAATTCAGATGTTTGGCAACTGGCTCATCTTTATGACTGCTGCTGCATCCCAAGGTCATTTGATCACCTTTTGTGACCTTCTGACCAGCAAAGTCAATGGGGAAGACAGATTCACTTAACAACCAGATTACTACCTTATCAACTGCAGCGATTCACTTAACAAATGTAGCAAGAAAGGTCACAAAATTGGGCAGAATTCACTTAACAAATGTGTCGCTTAACTACAGAAATTTAGGGCTTAATTGTGGTTGTAAGCTGAGGACTACCTGTGTAGACTAACAGTAAATATAACATTATCAAAAATAAATTGATTAAATTAGTATACAGTAGTAAAGGTAATTCGATTATATGAATTTGAAAAAGAAGAAATACATTTATGAAAAATGGAAAGTTAATCTTGCTCCTGGTTGTTTGGTGTTTACAAAGATGTATACTAACACTACAGGTAGTTCTCGATTTACAACCATAATTAAGCCCAAAATTCCTATTGCTAAATTAGACATTGAGTTTTGCTCCATTTTGAGGCTTCTTGCCACAATTGTTAAGTGAATCACTACAGTTGTTAAATTAGTAACACGGTTGTTAAGTGAATCTGGCTTCCCCATTGACTTTGCTTGTCAGAAGGTCATAAAAGATAGTCACATACCCTGGGACACTGCAACCGCCATAAATATGAGTCAGTTGCTAAGTGTATGAATTTTGATCATGTGACTATGGAGTGCAGTGTACTGCAGTGGTTGTAAGTGTGAAAAACTGCCATCAGTCACTTTTTTCAGTGCCATTTAATTTTTTTTAATTTTTGAAAGGTCATTAAAGAAATGGTTGTAAGTTGAGGACTATATATAAACAATCCTCCTGAACTAGGGTGAGGAGAAGACATTAACACCAAGCTTATAATTTATGTGTGAGCATAATTATGGCTGTGTAATTCAGTAATTATTATTATTTATTTCTAATTCATTAAATTTTTATGCCACTCATCTCCTCTATAATGGGCTTATAAAATCTAAGATAAGAAAAAAAACGTTGCTATTTATTCTTTATAGCTTGATGCTAGGAATAACATGAGGCGTAACAGGTTATCAACCAATAAAGAATAACTTGCAGCATACTTTATATCATAGTGCAAGAGAACAACCAGAACATTTATTCTTGTGAAGACATCTGATGATAGTATTCATGAATTTACTGCAGTTTACTGATTTTGTCTCACTTGTCAAAGTTTTCTTACCTATGCTAGCTATATGTATTAACCTTCTCAGATAAATTAGATAAATCAGATAGGAAAGATAACAAGATGAAATGCTTCTACTTTATTGTAGGGCTACATAATTTTGAAAGTCTGAATGTACAAATCTCCCATCATCACTTTTAACAGCCTGATCAATTAGGGCAGATCCTTCTTAAGTTTCTTTCTCTGACCATTAAGCCACCAGGGGCTCTTCGCTTGTCTGATTCTCTCATAGATTCTAGACAGCATCTCCTCTCTTCCTTCTTCAAGTAATTCCCACATACCATTACATTATATCTAGAATCCATTTAAGGATTGATGTAGAGACTAATCTTATAAATTCATACATAATTAGTAATAAAGATCTAAATATTTTTGAAGGAAGTATCAGAAATGACTGAAAGCTTTACAAATGTAGACTTTACTATTACCATTTTTAAAGGAAATTTTCCAGATATATTGGCAATAATTTGTTCATTTTGTAGCCAAGGTAGAATCTCTGGTTTTTATTTTCAGTTTTGTATGAAGGAAACTGCAATGTAATGCTATTTGCAGGTTGTTCATTTTAAAGGATTAGAGTGAATCCAGCCCATATTACTTACCGTACTTACTATTTATTTTATTTAACTTCATATACTGTCCGACTCCAATGACTGAGCAATTTACAAATAGCAAGAAAAAAGATCCTTCTAGGCCCTTTGAAATCCTACCAGCATAGGGGCATCAAGATCTAAGGAGAACCTCGTTCCAGAGAGTATGTGCTGTTACAGAAAAAGGTAGCATATTCAATCAAAGAAATCTGCAATATACCAATCCTGCCAGATTGAATTGGCTGGGCCAGTACTTGTGGGGGCAGGTACTCCCTCAAATAACCAGCATCTATGACATGTAGGGCTTTATAGCTAACAGCCAGCATTTTGAATCAAACTTAGGAACAAACTGGCAACCAGTGCATGGTGGCAAAATTCTTGTTGTCCTTCTGTCTAAGCAATTGGAAGCTTGCCTGTTTTGTGAAGGAGTAGATTGCATCTGTTCCCTGATGGTGTCTGCCTTTTACATCCTTGCTTTAGAATCATTTAAAAAACAACAACAATTCTCTCTATTGGTATATTATTCATAGTAGCATACAATATTTCATTTGACTCCATAAATCGTTTAAATAAATATCATATTGAATTGTAATCCAGGAAAACCCACGATACAAAAAACCAAGAACAAGGGTGATAAAAATTAAAAAGTAGCAATAAATTTCTAACTCTCTTGGGGAAAAAAGCAAAACATACAAATATAAATACCCCATTCCACCCCTAGCAAACCTTGATGAACAAAGTTCTTATGACATAAGGAAGAGGAATACTATATATTAGATGAAAAATGCAGGATCATTGCTGTCTAGACTCTGAGAACAAACACAGAGAAAACATTTCAAAGAAAAACATGTTTCCTCCGTGTTTGCTCCTAGATTCTATAATGAGATGGAAAATTAGTCTTCCATACAACCCATGATATTCTGCATTTTGGCACAATTCACCCTCCAGTTTTCAATTGCCTCACTAATTTCTTGGCTGTCTTTTCAGACTTTGAATAGTGGGAAGTTGGTAAACTACCAGAGATTTTACAGCATGATTGATTGTACAGTTAAATAGGTAGGAAATTGGTATTCAAAATTAACAATAAAATCTTATCCTAGAATTTCTGAGATTCATCATTCTAATTCTTCCCCTTTGTTTCTTCATTAATTATTATTCTGGGCCTAGAGCAGAAACTTCTACAAGGACTTCCCTGTCTAAAGGATAATCTTTCACACAGAATTCTCTATGTCATGCTAACCACAGCAAATGGAAAAATATACACAATAATGTATCATCAGTAGTCGTTGGTTGGAAGGAAATGAGATAGAATAAATGCCATACAATGAGAATTTCTCTTTAAGAAGGACATTGGATCTGCATTAGTGGTTAAAGTTTTCATTATAATGTATAATTGCCATTTGGAAACTATAAAAATGATTACTGAACAGTCTGATAGGAGGGAGTCACTTGTATATAGAAATCTTTTGGTGCTACTAATTAGTTGCAGCTACCGTCTTCTCTGATCATTCAGTGGTTCTGACAACATTATCCCATATCTTAATTTATGTTTTCTTAATTAGATCAGTTGGGTCCAGTAAGTTGTGAACCGCCCCGAGTCTTCGAAATGGGGCGGTATATAAAATAAATAAATAAATACATAAATACATAAATACATAAATAAATAAATAAATAAATGCACCACCACATCTAATTTTCAGTAACCTATTTAAGGTTTTGTTTTTGTTTTGGGTTCAAACAGAGACTTCCAAACTGATGCTCAGTTTTTTAAATTGTCACATTTTGTCTTTCAAGTGAGCTTGACTCCCTGTTTGAATGCCAACTGACCTTGGTGGTGCTTATTGTTCTCCTGTTTCTTAGGTGGGGCACAGCAGCTTCCTCTTCATTCCTAACTTGCCACTTGTGAGATACGTCAGCATTCATTCACCTTGTGATGTCCCTTCCTACACTGAACAGCACTGGCATCTACCTGTGGGGGTAAGGTAAGTCCATCAAACTACAGCACAGTAATCTTCAGGGGTTTCACTTTTTTCAATATTCTCATTGAATAGCTTGGAAGCTTAAAATGAGTATTGAAAGCATCACAGTGGATGTGCATTTACCACCACAGGGAAACTCCAGTGCTGTTCAGGAATGGAAGTCTTGTTAATAGATAATGCATGTTGGGAATTTCCTGTCTTTCTTTCAAGAGTTGGAAAGCTACCGGTGGTCTTTTCCTTTGTTCCCTCATTTTTAGCCATCTCTTTAGGCTACCTAATATCCTGAGCCTATGTTACAGAGTTGTGCTTTATAATCCCAATAAAATTGCTGACGGATATATCTATGAATTCACAGGTGATGGATGAACCCATTCATTTTTACATTGCATATCTGTTGTTTTTCTGTTCTTTAAACAGAATCTTACTTGTATCAAGGAGCAAGTAAGGAACATTATTTTTTATGTACATATTTAATTGGTTCCCCATTAAATCAGTGTTTTTTCTGTTTTGCTAGCATTTATCCATAGTATTTTTATTCTGTTTTCTGTGTTCATTAGTTTTTAGGATAGTTCCCCATCAAACCCAATTATGAACCTTCTCAAAAGTTCACGTTGAAGCTTGGTCTTTTTACTTTTAGTTCTCAACTACCTACCTACCTTCTCCCTCCATTCTCTGTTCAAATGGAGAGGATATAAGGAGAATGCAGAGGCAACAGGGGTTAAACGCAAGTGGTCTGAAGGTACAGTAATCACAGATTTGTGTTCTTGTCTTCTCCTCGTGTAGGAAGCTGTACACTGTAGCTAGCACTGTAGAGCGTTTAGATAACCAAATGCTTTCCCCTCTGCACAATTTTGATATTTCCTGATTCCAAAACAAAATAAAAAAGGAGACATTGTGGATCTTAATGAGACCATCTGTGCTTTGCTTCTTACAAAGAAAATTAGAAGCTGGCAATGCTCTGACGAAGTGTACTAACAATTAATTAAAATTCCAAAATATTTTGTACATTATTTGCTTGACATAAAAATTGGCCATGGAATACCCTCCACTTTCAAAAAAAGGGCAAGGTTTTTATAAATCCTGTCCAGGTAATGATTTGTTTTGAAAATTGATATGGATCATAATTAAATGCCTGTTCAGCTATAAAGCTAATTGGATAGTTTTAATAAAAGTGCTTTGATCAAACCTGACAAACCTAATAATTTACAAGATGTTGAAGTAGATTAAGAGATTTAAAAAGTGAGGAGGAAGAGAAATGGATATTGGGCCAGATGTTCGCTCCTAGGTATCACAGAAATAAGTTCATTGCTTTTCTTTGCTCATTTGCATCTTTGTTAGACTTTTTGTCTGTTAGAGTTTTTGTCAGCACTGTCACTGAATAAAAACAGCGCCCTCATTCTCAGTAGGGAAGAAAATTCTCAAAACATGAGGAAAATAGTAAAGTAAGTAGGAAAAGATATTTTTCCTATCTTTTCACAATGGACTCATAAGTAAATAATTACTGTTTAAGCAACCGTAAGTTTTTTTCAAGTCTTCATGCTTATCACAGATCCAGTAAAATAACATTGGGAAGAATCATCACTGTTTAGGCTTGTTCTAAGAGTGGACATTCTTGTATACTTTCCTTGGCAGCTTTCTGATTCTTTATACGTATTTTAACCATAAAAAAAATCAGAGCTGTGCTCAACATGCATATTTGGCCTCAGAAATAATTTCTGGAAATCCATTTTATGGTATGGACTTAATCATCTTACTGTTGATCGGGAACATTTATGTATGTATGCATCTTTATGTATATATCCTGCATTTATTTGTACAACTCAAGGTAAGAGTTGATGAGTTAATGACCTGCAGGGTAATTTCACACCTCCGAGGAAACCCTTGGTTGATCTTAGTGAAATTAGAATGTTTAACTCATGACATTTAATCTTTAAGGTCACAGATTTTTTTACTCTGTAGGCTAAATGTACTTAAGGAAGAAGTGCATTATTAAAAAAAGATCCAATAGCGATTGGATGTAAAAGTTAGAAACTGCTAATAGCGAAATGCTATGCTACTTCTTATATTCTCCTCCCAAATCTTCTATTCTTCAGAAAGAATAAAAATGAAACAGGTGGGATTCAGCCTGCTTTTTTATGTAACATTTAATTTACCACACCCATAATGTATTATCTTATGTTTATCATCGAGCAACGTATATGTGACAACAGCTAAAAAATGTGTACCTTTTCAAGCACAATTTTCTTTTGCTGCAGAAACCATTCACATGAATAACTTGTCTCTTCAACAGATGTGTCATCTTGTTTGTCTTGTTCTATCATGGGAATCTTTAGTAATGCATGAATATTTTAAACTCCTAGATGATGGCATTAGTCTTTTGAGAACTGCAGGCAGCTAACACTTATTAAGGGAACAGCAGAGGGACCAATCATTGGACCAAAAATTCCCTATTTTAAATAATAAATGCAGGGTACACAGAAGTTAAGTGCTGAATATTTTTAGGTGAACTGAATAATCTCATCTTCAGTTATATTCAGGAAGTGTATACTCTACACACTCTACGTTTACCTGTTCAGATGAAAACTACATAGCTGGAAGTGCACTGTGCTAACTCATAACAAGTTATTAAAATCAAAATAAGCATAATAAAGTTACAATACTTAAACAAAAGCAGTGAAATAAGTGGTGAAAATGGAGTGAAGAGTTTATAAGGACAAGAATTCTTTAACTATTATAAAAAAAAATTCCACATGTTTTTTGAGCTTTTAGAAAAAGAATCAATCTTACTGGACCTAGCTGCCTTTTAAAAACATTACTGGCTACAAATGTGTTTTCATTATTCACAATTTGATATTTGGATAACATGCTAATATGTAATATCAATGCCCTTGTTTTTGTGTTTCCTTCTCACTGTTTTTTGCTATACCTAGTTCTGGAAGAGATGCGGTTCCTGTTTTATTTTATTTTTTTTAATTAAAAACCTTTTTTTTTGCTACAGCTGTTCATAGTTTGAAGCTGAGTCGCAACCATGTGGATTGGCACAGTGTCGATGAGGTATATCTGTATAGTGATGCAACAACTTCAAAAATTGCAAGAACAGTCTCTCAGAAGCTAGGTTTTTCTAAAGGTAAAACTAATTAAAATTTTGTGTACATTGTCAAAATATCCTTGCTGAATATGTTGTATGTTTCTGTAAAAATGTGAAACTGAACTGGTTATTTTTTTTTTGAATTGTACTTAAAAATGAATCTGTGCTACTCAGAAAGGCAATTATAATGCATCCAATGAGGAAAAAGCTTTAAATAATCTTTTTAAATAAACGTTTTTTTTAAAATAAACTTGTTTGCTTGGGCACTTAAAAGATGGTATGGCACTAAGTAATTGGCTTTTCCAGGTAGAATTAAATGATGCCAATTTCATTCTGCAGCTTCAAGTAGTGGGACCAGACTTCATAGAGGCTATGTTGAAGAAGCTTCATTAGAAGACAAGCCTTCTCCAACAACTCACATTGTATTTGTTGTGCATGGCATTGGACAGAAAATAGAGCAAGGAAGGATTATAAGAAATACTGCCATGTAAGTGTTTCATTTCTTTTTTGCAACCTATATTTTTAATTTACCATCATTAAATGGGAAGAATGCTACAAAATATAAATACGTTAATTTTGTTTAAATATACTTAAGAGCTGTTTAAGGAGTTGTATGTGCTTTTTAATTAGGCTACAAAAATCTGCTTTTATACTGATTTTAAATTGCAGTGTCTTATAGTACTTTTACAGTACTGATTTTTTTCATGGCATTTAGAAAGTTGACAAGGTGTTTTGCTCTGATCTAGACTTTTGAATACTACAGAAATCTTTGCTTCCCGGAAGTGAAATTAAATCAGACTTTGATAAGACGTCAGGGGAGAGGGGAGGGGAGGGGAGGAGGGAAGGAAAGGAAGGAAGGCAGGCAGGCAGGCAGGCAGGCAGGTGCTCTCGCTCCCACAACATCGTTGCATGCCTATAGTCATTCTGTTTCCCTTAGGTAACAAAATGTAACTGAAACAATGACCTAGTGGGGCATTTGCAAAAGCACTATAGGCTTAGGGCTATGCAGGAAGATTTCTATTTCACAGGAGAGGTGGAGCTATAAAAGAGATGCATCTCTTGGGTCCTGCAAGATGGCAGAGTTTTACAGCTAGGACCTGGAGCATGTCGACTTTACCAGAACTTTCTGGTCAAGCAGAAACAATAGGAGAAAGGTGATTCTTAATATAACCAGATCCCAAGAATATCCTTTGTTGGATAGCCTTGGGCAAGATCATTTCCTATAAATGTCTGCTTTGCAGATTATTGTTACTTATTAGAAATATTCTTATTTTTCAGTCTAACATTTGTTTTTGTTTTTTTTAATGTTCTAGGATGCGGGAAACTGCAAGGAAAATTGAAGACAAATATTTTAGCAACCTTGCAACACATGTTGAATTCTTGCCAGTAGAATGGCGATCTAAACTAACACTTGATGGAGGTATTTCTTTCTTTAAAAAAAAAACCTGATGACATTGGTAGTACTTGGAAAGTGGCATTTTTTCATATTTTCTCTAGCACTGAGTTTCACTTGTTCAGTTATCTAGCAAGAAACCCATCCATATTGTAAATGTTTCTGGATACTATCTTGCTTGCCTAGGTGACACAGTGGTTAGAGTGTTGAACTGCAGGCCACTTCTGCTGATTCAATCTAGCGGTTCAAATCCCACTAGGCTCAAGGTT